>JAQIXS010000493.1:0-45322 GCA_034700785.1 Rossiulus vilnensis | reverse complement strand
ATTTAGCAAAAATCCTTTTCAAACTTGGTGAATTATAAAGAGGAATAAATTGCCGACAAAACGCATTTTTCCGATTTTAAATCAGACGTTTCGTTGCTGAAAAAAAACAAACATTTTTTTCCTCATTCAGGATAGTGAGTCGAATTTTTTGCACTCAAGTGTAGTTGAGTTTTGTGAATGTATATAACATAGGTGCCATTGTATGGATCATACTGGTAGAATTTCGGAATATGTACGAAACCGCACCATGTACCTAAACACTACCTAACCAGCGATAGTGGGCAAATAGCCAGTATGATTCCATACGCATATCACTATATATAGTAACATAGTGATTTTTTGGACTACTGATATCAGCATGCTCAGTGATATCATTATACTTAGCGACAATGTTTTTGAACTAATGATATCAGTATGCTTACAAGTAGTGATATCACTAAACTTAGTACTAATATCACCGCATCTCGGTATATTTGTACTGATCTTTCCACCAGGGTGGAACCTACATTACTGCATGATGGTGCGCAAACAGGGATGCCAAAAAAGTTTTTTGCCTCAGTATAAAAACTATTGACTGGCTAACCTGCCAAAGCCTTCGTTGCTGAAAGCAATCAATCACTCAGTGAAATGCGCACCTACGTGTAGGCCTACAATATGTGGTAAGACACCGTTTTGCCAGCCGTGCCACTCATGTTGTCAGATGTGCAAAAAAACACGATTTTGGCGACCAAGCACTAATTGGCCAGCTCTTCTAGCAAGGGTGCAATTCTCAGATTATCGGTTTTAGGCCCGAGTTACAAACACTTTTAGCTAGATGATATGGTTTCGTCCTTGATTTCTGGTTGAGCTGCCACTTTAGGAGCATGACTTTGATGTTGCGACACGTCATCGAAGTTTCGTGGAAACTGAAATGTAACGCTGTTAATCAGCATTCCTGGTTATTGCTCTTCAAGCCTTTCAATGTGGCGTTGCAGGAAAATATACGGAATGACAAACGTGCTAAATTTCCTGACATGCAGACTGGGAAATTCCCTTTAAAATGTTAGGTTAGGGCTGATTGATTTTGCAAGGTTACACAGGCAAATTTGATGATCAAGCTATAACGGTTTGACCAACGATCCAAAATTTCACCTAAGCATGTCTACTTCTTTTTAAAGATTTTTGCCAAAGCACATTTGCTTTATGGGAAATCCGGATCTGGAAATACGAACACTTGGTCTAAATTTATGTTGTCTGGATTTTAGAAAACTATCCTAGCATTCCAAAAGTGTTTGATACCACTCCATTTAAAGCGAAATTTTCAAATATTGCAGAATCCAAATATGAGCGAAGACTTAAGTCTTCACTTCAAAAGAAGTTCCCTTTTGTGCCGATTTTAGCAGTTTAAGATCAATTTAAACGCATTTTTTTGTTTGTGTCGGAACCGTTTCAGAAATATTAACGGCATGGTTACAATTATGGAAAATCATGGAATTTTATAGTATTATTTAGTAGACATTATTTGCTAGTTATTAGTCATTTACAACTTGAAGACATGATCCACATTACAAGTGCACACTGAGTCAGTCTCGCATCAATATAAATATTGAATGCTCAGTATTTGCTTATGTCATATTTTTTTTGTATTTTAGTGTTAAGGCAAGTCAGGAATTTTTTTTAAAAAAATAGGAAAAACATTTACATGTATATGACAAAATAAACCGTAATGTCCGCTAGACATTCTAGAAACTGTAGGCTATCATTTCTCATTTTAATACATCGATGACAAATAGTAGTGGAATTCGGCTATGACAAATGGAAGTCATGAAATTATTTCCTTTTGTATGATTCAATGAACGTTTAAGTACATTTCAATTCACCTCAAAGTAACACGGACGGAACATTCCAGAAGGGCAGAAGTGGGACATAATGTAGTGTCTTCATTTCGCATTTGGGGATCGCTACAAGCTAATTTCTTCTTCTCAGATAAGCAGCCCCATTAATCCACTCTGGGAACTTATCTTTAATCTGAATATTTTTCGTTCGCTGGAGGCACTTGGGCATTGTGCAGGCCCGATGATCGATAGCTTTCTCGTGATATTCCGCATCGCTTCCGGTTGTTTTGCAGATGTCACACACTTGCCAAGAACGCTGCCGTTAATTTGAATAGAGCTTCAGCTCGACTCATTACTCAAACTGGTGCCTACTCATGGTTCCAATATCGCAGCCTGGGCCAACTGCATGCTTGCGCGGAATTTGCCAGCGCACGCTTCGCTGGATCTAGACTTGCAGTATGCCGTGCTTAAATGCAAAAACCTTGTTGGAACCATCGATGGGTGTAATCGATTATTCGTGTAGTCGAAAATGATCGCAAAAAAGGGAACGTTGGAGCAACGAGCTCAAATTTGCTAATCGGCGCATCGTGAATCCTGACCCGGAAAGGCACGAAAATTGTCTCTAATAAACACCGGGTCCTGCAGAGAATGTCTTCGGTAGAATGTTAATCGTGATGTTGTTGTTGTTGACAAAATCATTCTTAATGATTGCGCTTGTGGAAAGATTAATTCAGATCGGTATAACATTTGTAGTGAGATCAGTACAGATTTACTGCTAGCAGTATAATGATGTTTGTATTAACCGTGCTGATGCCAGTGGAGGTTATGCTGGTCACCAGAGGTATTACCAGTACATTTTAACTGAGTTTCTGTTTCTAGGGATGCAATTAAGTAAGGGGGATTTTCATCAGATAAAATGCCAGCCTTCAATTACCATAATCTCAAATGATTGTTTTCGATACTTCTCAGAGGAGGACGTATCAATCTAGTCACGTTCAAGATTAGGGAATTGCCCTGTTTCCATAGCACGCTTTAAAGTTTATACCAGTATTTGGTATATTTCGTTTCCATTTTATTCTATCAACATTTTAAGTAGTCAGGAAAATGTTCCAAAAATCCTGGAAAAGTCAAGGAAGTTGAGAAATTAAGTTTCGGTGGAAACCCTGTGAAATCTGACAGATTTTCGAAAAAAAACAACAACAGGTGAAATATGCATTCATAGCAGGAAATGTTTTCACATAAATGACTACATTTATGTGAAAACATTTCCTGTGAATTTCCTTGTGACATTTCATGTGAAAACATTTTCACATAAATGACTACATTTATGTGAAAACATTTCCTGCTATGAATGCATATTTCACCTGTTGTTGTTTACACTGTAACACTGTTGTTACACTGTAAGTTATTGCTTTTTGAATCTGTCATAACGGTTATAGGGTTCATCATCCATTTGGGTCTTACACAAAACATTTAGGGCGTGAGGATCATCGTTAGCACTTGATGTTGATAAACCGTCTGTCATTTGTCAGCTGGCATGCAACATTTCGGATTTTTTCCGGAATTCGCGCGAGAAAACTGTTAGATCGATTTTTTGGGTGTCGGGGTTAACTGAAAGAAATTCTCGATGTGAACGAACTGTTAACACAATAGCGCCACACCTGGAACAGAAGTCCCCTTAATTCGGCCATTAGTGAACGAATGATCCAACGTTTGAGGATCCAGGAATGTGCAGTGAAATGGCGTCACGGAATGCTAATGTGGACCCTAGGCACTCATCTTCAGTGTATGTTGTTGAAGCTGCAATGAGGAACGCTATAAATAGTATGTCCCATGATACCTCAGGTAGTATGGAGTGTCCAATTGGTGCTGGAATCCTCATGCTACACCAGGAGTGTCATCACCGCAGTTGGTTTTGTTTGTTTTTCATTTGTTTATTTGTATATATATAATTATTGCATGTTACCACGCAAGCTGTGAAGCTGTTTTTCAAAATGGCTGTATTTTTGGTCCCCCTAAAAGACTAGTAAATGGAGTGGGGGAGTTTGGGTGTTGACATAAGTTGTAACGCCATGTAACGTAACAGTTCGTTAGTGATACTACTAAGCATACTGCTACCCAAAAAACATGTCACTATACATGCATAGAGTGATATCACTAATATTATCATAGTGATACCATTAAACATACTGATGTCAAAAGCCAAAAAAACACTGTGTCACTATGTATATATTGATTTCAATAGGTATATAATGACAAATTGTGCTTAGCAAACTGAGGTCAGCAGTCCAAAACAAATCACTTAATGCCCCAATGAAAAGATCAGTATGTGATTCTCTTGTGATATCATTATAACATTAGTGATATCACTGTTAGTTTATTTGGACAGCTAATATCAGTATGTTTAGTGATATCACTATATTTATACTAATATCACCACATATCAGTATATTTCTACTGATATATACTGTTATTTACACCAGGGGTCAGCGAACATGACATTTCAAGAATAAAGCTTCCTTGATTTCTCTGTTGATGGAAAACATCAAGCGCATTTTCTTAGTTCTAGAACTGATTTGCTAGTTTCTCGAACAGTCTGATAATTCATTGAAAATCATTAACTTCTGAAATTGAATTGAATTGAATTCTGGTTGCCCCTGAGCTGCACTTGTTGCGCACATTTGTAACCACGCCCATCACGCGCGAAGTATAACCTGGAATATGGGCGATTTATGGAAATTTGACGCTATTTCGAGCTGCTCATTTATTTATTAAGCGATATTCGGACCGCCAGGTGTTAGAAGAACAGAGAAATCGATTTTGGATTCTATGCGTCCAATGAAAAAAATCATCCATTGCTTTTAAGGGGAGCTGAAGCAATTAGCTTTTTTAAACCAAAAGGTGATTGTGTTAGGAGCATTAACGTATCTTAGACGTAAGATCTTTACCCTAATTAGCGAAGGTACTTAGCAACAAAACTGTGCTGTGAAGCTGAATTTCAATGATTCCAACATTTCTGCAGTAGGCTTTCATTCTCGTGACCCAGAATGAAGTAATCGATCTTGTTCTTCGAATAGATTCCCTAAAAATCCACACCTTTTGGGAATGCCTCTGGCGCTCACAAATGGAATTCCTCTCACGCAAAGGCCAAAAAATGAACAAACACCAAAGTCGACCGGTTTTCGGTTTCGGGGAATTCACGATCGATCTTGCATGGGGGTCAAGATCATGAGATTGGCCACACTTCTATTTTTGTTGTAGTGGTTGTTGCAAGAGATGTGTAGTTGCAGACACCAGTGCTTGCTCCGCCCTTCAACATTTGACTACATTAGAACAGTAGATCCATTATTGATCTTGGCAGAAGCTAACAAATTCCGCTATTCAGGGTAGCATTAAGACACCTTCACACTGTCTCGACACTCTCGTACCATGCTCTGGTTAATTTCGAACAGTAAAGTCGTGCAACATCAGTCGTTGCTGTCTGAAGTTCATATTTTTTAAGGTACGGATGTGCTGTAGATTTTTTTATATTAGAACTGCTATTGATAGACCAAAGGAAGCCCATACAGAGTTCTTGCGCACCTGGAGAGTAAAGGATAATCAGGGGAAGTCAGAGAATAGAACAAATGGTCAGGGATAGTCAGTAAAAATTCCTTTTGTGCTCAAACGTCAGGGATAGTCTGGGGGAAAAAACCTTACGAATATGCACTGCATTTTTAATGGCACTTCCGATTGAAGATACTCTATGTACATGTGCAAAAATATTAAGCAATGAAAAGAACAGAAAAATACGTTTTATTTTACTGATAAAAATGCAGTTGCTCAAAAATTACAACTGCAAAAATCTGATAATTTGTTATTAATGAATATCCCCGTGTTTTTTTGTTTGTGCAGAAGTTGTTTTGAAAGAGTCAAGGGAATTTGCTTGGGATGGTCAGGGGAAGTCAGGGAAATGCGTCAGTAGGTCTACCTAGAGCATCTCTAGCACAAATTGCGGTGTATCCGTACCTTCAATTAGACTGGAAGATGTTTGTAGCATTCGTTTTAAGGCTTAAAAAGGTGCCCAGCTGAAAATGCCCAGTATTAAAAAAATTGTTTATTAGCACATTGTAGCTGTAATTAATCATTAGAAATGCTAAATTTATTTTCCCTAGTGTAGAGCTAGTCATACGCTAGGATGTAATATATTTTGTAGTGTCTCAAAATTTGTAGAAAATTGAATTTGCTTGCAAAAAATACGGCATGCGACCTTAATTTTTCATGTTTATTTCCTTTTTTGATAATAAGCTGGACGTTTTAAAATGATGCGGACTATACCAGACCCTAAAGGACGACCAGTTCTACACGGTACAAAATAAATTTCGCAAACATATTACGTATTTGCAACGGAATTGTGGAAATAATTTCCTTGTTGGGTCTCTTTTGCTCTGAACGTATAATTTCCCTGCTGGCGCCATCTAGCGACGACACCGCGCAACATCGCCAGCTCTGGTCAATATTGATCCGGTGTGAGCAGCCAGCTATATTTATCGGTCCACCTGCTTTTTATGTCGCTGTTTTTCTCTCGTGTACCGGAAGTGAGGGATGAGCAGGACTTGACGGCCAAGTATTAATAATGCATGTATTGATTCGTCAGGCCGCGAGCCCTCGCATTAATTTCTAAATTGAAGCCGTGCTGCGCAATCAAGCGCACCAGACGCAATCATTTCCTCTCCGTCCTGAAGAACCCCGCTTGGGGTGTCGCTACACCCCCCTTCCTTTCTCAGAAAGCGTCTTCGCCATATTATAATTATCATCTTGTCCTGGCTGGGCTCTCGCAGGCGAGATTCCAATCTGTCTACTTGTTTTATCGTTTCCGAAATGTGTATCGCCACAAAAACGCGTAATTGGTCGCTTGTTCCCTGTTCTTCAAATCCCTATAAAAATGAAATAGAATTTCTACAAGCTTTGCTTGTCATTTGGAGCCTAAACTACGTCCTTCCAAAAATGCTCATTTGGCCCCTATTCTTAAGGATGTGGAACAGGATGATGTCTAAACATATTTGTATATCTAATATGAGGGATCTGTGTATTTCGTTTGATATCTTTTGATGAGTGTTTCAGCCCTGGTGAATTTATCAGTATGCGATTCTCTACTGATATCACTATAGCAGTTGTGGTATCAGTATGCTTGTGATATCACTATTTTAGTGGTTTTTGGGACTACTGATATCAGTATGGTTAGTGATGTAACTATATTTTTTCTAAAATCGGTATATTATCAATATATTTGTGCTAATTTCTACAGTAGGCCTACGGATGATTATACTGATGTTTCCACCAGGGAGATGTAAAATTTCGTCTCATGCCTGTCTCCGTGGAATTGATTATTTAGCTAGCATAAAGAGGGCCCCATGTTAAATAGGCTTTTTTAAATACCGAACTTGAAGAAATTTACATAATCGAAGTTAATAGTCTAAAGTTTGAGTGCGTGTCGACATTTATCAGACGAAACTTAGTTTGGTGGACAAATATGAAAGTATGGTTTCTGATGGTATCACAAAACATGAAGGATTTTAATCAGATGCAACATTTGAAGCAAAAAAGGTGTGAGCATTACAAAATTATCTTAAAATGTCGATTTAAAAATTGTCTCAATATTATTTCTATTTTCCGGACAAATATGAAAATACGGTTTCTGATGGTATCACAAGACTTGATGGGCTAAAGGCTATTGCAGAATAACTAAAACACAATTTAATTTACCTATCCGACTCATAGTTTCTTTAACTAAATTGTGATCTATAATGAATTTTTACTAAACAATTGCTATAAGCGATGAATTAATTTAATCGTATTGAGTGTAGTTTAGGTAGAAGTACCTTTAATAGTAATTATTTGTATGCAGTTTGTTTGCGGATATGAAGACCTGTTTGTTCCAAAGATATTTTCGTTTTCTTATTTTCACTAAATGCATGATCCTTAAACATTCGAAATCATAACAATTGCAGAAGCATTTCTGAAAGGAAATATTTTTCACATTATCAAACGCTTGTTATTGTCAAACTCGTTTGATAACAAACGCACGAAAGCAGTATGTTTATGCTGAAAGCGTTCCCCATCAAAGACTGTTTTGCAGTGGTTTTGATGTTCACTTTGTTGTTCACGTGCGATTCGATATGTGCGCTATAAACGTGGCTGTCGTTCAAGTTTCATGTATTTGCTCAGGCGCTTGTTCATCAGATGAGCGATGGTATAAAAGTGGGTTTTCTCTTCTTAATACAATTGGAAATCTAATCGATTCTATGAGATTTCCACAAACATAGCGTGGCGTTCTGTTACCCGTCTGATATGTATGATTGATGTGTCTGAATTATGCTGGATGTCACAAAAATGCTTGTTTAATTATGTGAAGCAATTGCTTATTTAATATGTGGAATCTATTATTGCAAGTTTTAAAATGCAACCATATTTTATAAAATACGGTCATTGAGAAAGGAAACATTTGAATTTAGAATTTAGGTACAACTTATTGTACTTTGGCATACTTAAGGCTCCTTTAAAGTATATGACATCTAATTCTCAATGACAAAATGCGAGAAAATCATTGGCTCCAAAAACAGACTTAAGGGTGAGGCACCCTTCAAGCAAAAGATGGGAATCTGCCAAAATGTTTCACGTTTTTTTCTGCTTTGTCTTTGGTTTCTTCTCTTTGTTCTTGATCCGAATTGAGCGTTTTTCTAGGATTTATTAGCCATTTTTTGTCAAGGATCCTGAGTGAAAAAATTGGATTACGTCAAAGGAACTTAAGCAACACTGCAGTCATTTACGATTGCTGCCGGATTCTTGTAGCTCTTTCTGGCATTTATTGCATAGCTGCAATATCTTCCGTCAAGGGATTAACTTTTTGAAGTAAAATTGTTCACCAATGTTGTGGAAGTTGATTTGATCAACCAGAATAATTCCAGCACCATGGATCTCTATGTATAAAAACTACGTACGAAAGTAGAAGAGATATTATTATTGACCTAACGTTTTTGTAGTTTTGCAGCTTCTGATTGTATGTAAATCTTCGTGTTTATCTAATGTATTTTCCAGCTTTAAATTAGCACTTTTAATCTGAACCGTATTTTGTTAAAATAAGTTGTGACATAACTGTAAATTTGTGTTAGCATGACCTAGCTGCATATTACTATTTGTACCGTATATAATTTGAAAACAGGTTTAAAAATAGCAAAAATGGGTTTTTAGAGACGGTAGAAATAGTTTAAAAATCTGGTTGTAGAACAGAATGCTAGTTGACACTACTGTCACTCTTGGAGGAATGTAGACTCCACCATGGCTGGTGATTAGGTCAACCTGCATACTGCATATATGTACATGTATAAGCATGTCATGAAACTTTTATTACTTAATCATCTGGGGATGCCTTTAAATTTTCACCCAAAAAAGTCAACATGCATTACTTTACACAGCGCTTTATAACATGTTGGAGCCAGCAATTGTTTTCCCATATTGTGATGGATTTCCCAGCATTTCCCACCAGATTTGCACGTTCACCTTTGTTCGGCCTACAAAAGAGCAAGGCGCTGTTTGCTTAAGTACTAAAAAAGAAATCGACTTCATCGGATTATTGCATGAAAAAAAAGATCTAGCCATTCTCACCGAATATGCTGCCATGGTTTCTGACAGCGTGCTTTTTTATTAATAAACTGGGAGGGCTGATCCCAAAATCAATCGACCACATCGTCGTGTTTGTAAACTACACAAGTTGGTAAGCCTCCGGGAAGGTGGGAAAACCAACGCGATAATTTCCTGTCGCTGTCTGAGCTGTGACAAAACCGAGAAAAAAAAAAAACATCGAAAAAATTGTTGGTTAATAAGAAAGGGGAATGCGTATCGAAAGCCGCTTTTTTGTGCCAAAGTATGGCGATAAAATCGACTGGAAATAAAGCCAAAACGAACTTGTATGAGCCTCCATGGTTGACTGACGTTCCAACAAAATCCATTTACTGTTAAGAAATAAACGTCGCCTGGTTTATCGATTTGAACTGATTTTAATTGATCGATGTGAAAGCAAAGCGTTCGTCGAGTTGAACTTAATTAGGTATGATGCGCAAATGACTGTCTGTTCCTGTTCAAGAGTGGCTAATTTTCATGACACTCATTGGATCACTTCGGTTTTTTGTTTGTTTTGGATTCGGACCCCAACTAAGACGTTTTCCTTCACGCCTGGGGGGTTTCACAAAAAACAACATAGAGGGCGCTGCGCTCGTTTCAGTTTTAATCCGTTGCTGTTTGATCTGTGGTGTACCAAGTGGCATGCAATTTATCGTTTCGACTTGATCTGGCTTTTACACGTGGCCTATTGATCTAATACCAATCGCAAATTAATATTTTACTAGTTTCTGTAGAATTGTTGTCGGTTAGCGAAATTCTGCGTGAATTCGCAATGAATTTACAAAATAGTGCTTCGGGACATTGATAGACTGCGCGTGAGATTGTCTTTACAAACTCACTGACAATCTGGAATTTACAGTTTATTGTGATTACGTTTTGTGATTTAAGTGCTATACTTTGGCACGCTGTCAAACATTGCGATTTAAAAAAAAGTTTTTCAAGACAATAAACTGATCTTCTTTTGCTGATTTGCGACTAAAGTCTGCAAATGTTCTCAGAACAATAAAACGGTGATTTTTGGTTAGATTTCGTGTAAAACTATAAACAAACATTGCTTTTCCACGAATTTGATTCCCATTGAAGTAAATCTCTTACCACGGTTGAATCATTTGAGTTTTACTGTAACCGCAAATGGTCTCGTGGAAACTAGATAGCGGTTTTATAGGATAGAATGGCAGTGCTGTTCAGAATTGATGGCAAAGTTTAACTCACCGTGCCATGAAACTGTCTCGTTTAATTAAAATGGATTTATTCATAAAAAAATAAGATTTGATAAAAAACATCGATCCAAAAAGTTCCATTTAAATTGGAAATCGTAAACACGCGAATGCTATTCAACTTAGATTATTAAACGTAAAAGTGTTATTTTATTAAATCTTGCTGTTTAATTAAAATGACTTCCTTTACAAGAAGGTCACAAATATTTTTATTGTGCTCAAACCATAGGGTTACCATTAATTTCCTACATGCATATTGGACGGACTTCAAGCCTATACGATTTGTTGCATTTCATTATAACTTCCTAAAATTTTAATTTTGCTGGAAGAAAAGTTTAAAACTGTTTTTGTGGGTGCACTGTATGAAAGTTTTGTACAATTACTTTTACCGAAAACCAAGGGATTTTTCTTTATCTTTGCTATTTCGTCAGACGCCAACAAATGTGTTTTTGTCATTAGCCTTTTATAGGTGTATTCAACAGTTTCTTACCAAATCCCACATTTCTTTTTCTATTTTAGGTATGTAATCTATCTTTATTTTGTGCAAATCCTAACTTGGTTTGCACGAACTGTATTTTCCGATTGATTTCCATAAAATTTGGTTGAGCAATTTTCCTTACTCAACATTTATCCATTTTCCTAAGTGCTTTTGTACCCTTTCATAACATGCTCCTGTCTTCGTCAATTTTAAGTCGTTGCTGACAAGATTAGGTCACGTGCTATGCGAATTGTTTTGCCAAAACGGAGTAATGCATAATCTGCATTAGTAATTGCATCATGTTTTTATGTGGGTGCATAAAGTACTTAGCAGTGAAACACGTCGTTGCCCCCAGGAGGCGCTGCGGCCTTATGCAAGTTTTATGTTCCTATCCACGTTATTCGTTTTGTGGATTACTTAAGATAATTTAAGATCATTCTCCACACATCTTCAAAAAATGTTGTAAGGCAAGAGCAGACACGAGTTTGCGATATTGATTGCCTGTAGTCCTGCATAACTTACAAGTATGCTGAAAACTGACGGGACCAGAAGCGCGTGGAAAACGATATAAAAAAGGTATTGAGCTGCAAATTTTGTAGGATGTGTGAGTCTCATGCATGCTGTCATATTGAGGCGAAACTAAATCCACTCCATCGTGGGGCAGCTGGCTGTATGAATTATTAAGGATGATGAATCTATATTGGCATACTCTAGGCTTTTTTGGTTATATTCGAGAGCTGCGCATGCGCAACCGTATTCATGAAAATCCCTTGAACTTTTTAGAGTTTAACTAAGTAAGTCAAATTTTCTTTTAGGCCACCGTGTGCTTTTAGACGGAAAATAAGACAGAGGATACCGAATATTTTGTTAAATGATACCCTGGTTAAAAGATTAGCATGAGATTCCCCACTGACATCATCATGACATTAGCTATGATAACAGAAGCGATCTCCCTATGACAACATTAATGATATCAATATATTTAAAGAGACATAGTGGTTTTTGACTACTGATATCAGTATGCTCAGTGATACCACTATAGTTATAGTGATGTAGTAGTTCAGTTACTTTATCAGTAACTTTACTGATATCACTAAACGTTTTACTACTATAAGTATTTTTGCATTTAGGCCTATAGTATATTCTCATATAATTCAAATTGTAAGAGAATGGGTTTGTTTGATTAAAATTGTACTTCTTTGAAAGGATGGTTCGTTAAAATTAAGTACTTTTAGGAAAGATGGTTTGTTTAAATTAAATACTTTTTTGAAATGATGCCCTGTTCTGCAAGGATTTTCTTTAACATGGTTGAGTTTTTTTGTTTTCTTAGTGTGGCTGTGGTTTGTTTTCTTAATATGGATGTTGTTTTTCTTAATGGTTTATCTTGTTTTCTTAATTGAAGAGGTTTGTTTTCTTAGTGGAAAAGGTAAACAACTGTTTCCTTAATGGATAAGATTTGTTTTCTGAAATGGTACGATTTGCTTTCTTGAAGGATGGGATTTGTTTTCTTAAAAGGGCGTTTTTCCTCCTTGCCAAGTGAGGTGTTCCTTAAGGGCAATGTTTGTTTTAAAATAAAACTTTCTTACAAAATGAGAATTGATTTTTTATATTAATAAAATGTGTTCTGCTTGACGTATAAGTTTACTTACCTAAAAGGATAAGGTTTTAGTATTTTTTTTTGTATTAAAAAATTGTTTAAGAGGTATAATGTCAATTTTCATACTTTCATAGTTGATGACAACTGAAAATACCTTTTCTTATAAGTCAAGGTACTTTAAACTCCGATTTGCAGTTTCATCCGATTTTGCATATAAACTTTTTTTCACCCTACTCGAAAAATTTATTAGCTTTTTCCCACCACACTTACCGTCTTTCCTAACCATATTTCAAAGCAAAACCTAATAAAATGCATACCGATACCCCGTAGATGTAAGGTTTTTTGATAAACGTAATCGCATATCATGAAATTCATTGCATTTTCCTTACAATAAGGTTTTATATATCATACCAGTTATCGCAAGCATAATTTAAGCGATGGAATCTTTACGTCTGGATATGTCGTACGTGCGATTAATTTTGTGAATGTGGCAAAAGCTCATCTATTTCGTCGCAAATACAATTAAATAACCTCAAACGTGGAGCAGAAATGCTGACTTAGTGGAGAGGGAAGATTAGGGAGTTAACGGCGTATTATTTATTTCTTATTGCGATCTTATTCTCCCTCAACCATAAACCCGAAAAAGTTATGCTTATGAAATATAGAATCCACCTCATATAAATTTAATGATATTCCTGCCTAGTAAATCTGATTGCGTTCCAAAAGGGATGAGGCGATCATTTAACCGCAGTTAGATGGTGGGGATTGAGGTTATTGAAAACCACGCCATAAAATTCAGATAATTTTTTTAGCAGAATGTTAAAATTAAAAAATCAGTCATTGCTAAGAACGTTAAGTTGTCTTAAGTTACATGCGTGATTAGTTTATTATTAATGTACTGTTTGTTCAAGTTTTCTTTTGTATTTGTAAATGTGGGAAATTGTCTGAAAAAAAATTCTGAGGGCTAATTGGTAAAAAGGTTTCCTTTTAGAAATTTGTATCTGTTTTGAAGAGTAAAACGGTATTTTTTTTTGAAAAAGCTCAGTGATAAGTTATATATGTTCACTTTTATACTATAGGCCTAGGTATCAGTATGAGCATGTTTAAAAATGCTGTTTTCTCTTGAGATGCAAAACACCTGTTTTAATGTTTTATTTATTGATGACTAGAAGAAATGCTTTTACTATTATTTTTGGATAAAAGTTTTTTTAAACAAGCAAAAAATACGTGTTATCTACTGCTTAATTTGAAAATTTGAGTGGTTTTCTTTGACAATTTTGGAAAACAACTTTTATTATTCTTTTTTTGAATAAAAATTTAATTATTTTTAGGGAAAAACCACTTATTGTTATCAACTGCTTTGGCAGAACGTTTAAGTTGTTTGCATTGATAATGCTGTACTTTCTCACAAAACACATATTTTGGATGTTTAATTGAATTGAGCAAGACATTTCTTCGTCTTTTTCTTCATATCAAAACCCCATATGAAACATGGGTTGATGGATTACTTCCCCCTCCTCCACATTGCATATATTTGCTGACTGTACGGTATTGAGTTGAATCGAATTGAAATGATATGGAATATAACAGCCATATTGGTTGGGAAAATGCCCCATGCCTACTAGTTTTGCGTTAAATAACGTGGGCTTATGGATGACACCCTTCAACCACATGGTATATGTTTGCTGAAAGTAAGGTACTGAGTTGAATTTAATTGAACTGGAATAATACCGAGTTCTGGTTGGCTGCTTGACGCCAGTTTTATTCGGGAAAACCCCCATGCCTCCTAGTTTCACGAAATGCTTCACAGATGGCGCTGGTATCGCCATGTTTATGACGACATCCCTGTCACGCGCAAATCAGCATAGAGGGCGCTGGAATTTTGGCGCAAAACTGATTTGATCCTTGGGTTTATCCACTGCCGCAGTTTTTATGGCTGTCCCTTGCTGCTCGTTTTCCGTCATCTTTTTTGCGCCCAAACTGTCTTCTTCAGCAGATTTGGAGATGCTCAGGAAGGATAAGCTGATTCTGGCTGGCAAACGGGTTGTTTTATCACTGCTTTATTGCCATCATTACTTCGTGCGGGGGCCACCCAGTGCCCCCGAATGCAGTTTGAGCTTGGGGTCCCTGGTACCCGGCTGGGGCTCATGGGGGCTTATGCTTGTCGATGCCACCAATGATAGCGGATTTGCTCGCCTCAACCTGTCCTCGGCTGGACTTGCAGAGCCCCCTGGTGCCTCGTTGCGTTTTCAGTTTTTTGAGCCTGCTGTCGGTTGCACGTAATCTGTTAGGGCCCTTATCGCCTGATAACGGATGTGTTGATGGACGCATTTCGCAGTAAATGGTTGGTGCCAGCCCTCTGAAGATCTCCTCGGTGGCCTTCGTCAAGTTGTGCGGAAGAGACGATGGCGCTTCAGGAAATTGAAGAAGGGCATCGGGACCGGCATTACCTGACGTTTCTGGAGTCTTGTAACTTTTAAGGCAGCTTCCATGAAATGATGTAATGGGGGAGTTAGAAACCTTAAGGTAGAATCTCATCGCATTATGTGACAGTACGTGAAACGCAAAAGTCTGGCACCCATTTTCCCTGTTTGTTTGTAGAGGAGAAGGTGGGAATACGGAATACTTTTGTTTAAGAGTAATTATTGACCAATTACAAATGTGCAAAGGAAACCTACACTAGTACCAAATGCTAGCTGCGGCATCAATTTATCAAAATATGAACACAGAAAATGGTGGAAATAACCTGAAATATGGCAATAATTTGTGTGGGACAAGGTGCAAAAATGGACATTAACAAAATGGGGTGGTAACATATTATATTATGTATTTCATTATACGTGAAAAAATGTTATGTTTCATTAAGCAATTGTTTTATGGTTAATGGTATTTGTATAGATACTTTAATTTAATTAATACATATTTACAAAAGTCGCCAGTCGGCATCAGCACAATCATTGTGTGATCACAGATCGCTTGTTACAACAATGACCCACAACTCATCCTTTTAATCGTCTGTAAATTTCCCTTGACAAAACATACAAGTTGCATCTTATTTGTATGGTATTTAGCCCACATCCTTAATGTTCAGACGTCGTGTGAATAACGTGACGAATGGACCTATATGACCATTCGTCTATTTGTGACCGATGTAGGGCTTATCCTTATGTGGGAGAAGTAATTTATGTCTATATATACTGTTTATTCCCGGAGTGATACAGTGATACTTCATACTTCTCCAGAAATAAACTGATTTTAATCTAGTAACACAATAACGTGCGTTGGTTAGTGACCAATAAACGTTGTCATTATCTGATCATTTTTGTGACGTCATGAAACAAGTTTGGATAACCCAAAATAAGACGGCTATAGTCTGTTTAAAACTAGAATGTACTGAACCGAAACCAATCAGGTATATTCAGTTATAGATTAAGCCTTCCTTCTTTTGGTCCATTTGAATTCCTAGTATATTGTAGTTTTGAACAGAGTAGTAGTTTTTGGGTTGTTTGATTTGGAAAATTGACATTTGGCAATTTGGCATATTGGCGTTAATTTGGCAGCCAAAAGAATGCTTACTATGAAAAAAAATTCAAAAATGCTTTATTTCTATTACATGTTTGATTAAAGTATTTTAATAACTTCAAACTGTCCCATTTAGTTATAAAAAATAACTTGAGGGAAGACTATTCTCAGAAGACTATTTTTCTTGTTATTTGCGGCATTTATTCGTTACAAAAAGACTTTAAGATCATGATTGATCGACTGTCAGAACGAACAATATCTTTTGAAATGGAGTTTTTCAGTAACTTATTTACCAGTGCTATCGGATGACAATCTCTTCAAATTCATTCGGCGAAACGTTAAACCTCATACACTTTTAAATCGATTATGGAAAAAAACTATCATAGTATGGTGATAATTTTGACTTTTTTTATAAAAAACATAAAAAAAATTATTACGTAACTGATGATAAGAAAAATAGCTACATTATTTGGCATTATTGTTCTATTTGTCAAAAACAATTATTGAAAGTAATGAAGATATGTTACATGAATGTGTTTATTATTTCTTTACCTTTTTAGTCTAGCTTTTAAAACAGAATTTTTTTTTCGACAGGCATGTATTGCAGATCAAAATATATAGATGGATTCAAATTGAAACCAACCTGTCTAGACGTCTGATAATATCATTTACTTCCTGGGACGGTGACGCTAGATTTTCGCCAACAAATGGCGCAATTTGTCTTAATTCGACTGAATATGTCTTTGTATTCGGTAACCGGAAACAATTTTTCACTTAAGTTTGCATGACACCGTGCTTTTACTTCTTCATAGGCAGAAACGCAAGACTAGACCAAATTTAAAAAACACCTGCATCCAAATGTAAATGCCAATTTCTCTTAATCGTTTATTTCTTTCATTCCTGACAATTGTGAGTAACGCTATGATTTATGGATTTTCGTGTGGTAATATCATGAATAATTTGCTTTATGACCGTCGGGAAATGTATTTGGAGAATTATTTATGTTCATATTATATTTATAATGCAACAACGATGCGCTTTTTATTGATGAGTACAGGGTGTTTGAAGCTGTGATGATGACTGCACCTGTAGAACAAAATTGTTAACATATATATAATTAAATGACAGGTTTTTAACTACCCCAATTTAGGAGTATTGATTGGTTTCGAACCTGATTTCAACTCAGTAGATTTTTATATCCCCACCACATGATAGTTATTTTCTGAAAATAGTGTGCTGAGTTGAATAGACAATGATTTACTTGAAATGTTTCAACGGATTTTAAAAAAAATTATCGCTTGTTTTAACCATGTTAGGTAATAAGTCAGAACACGTGCTAACAGCTTTACGTTTTTCGTATTGCATGATTTCACAGATGCATTCCAATTTTATTTTTATTTAACAAGCTTTTGACACGTCAAGAAATGTTTAGTAAACTGAAGGACTGGCTTGTTGGAACGATTTTGTTTTATTCCTTTTGAACAAGCGACTTCCATGTGTGACTCTGGCGGTTTAACTCTTTGCATTCATTAGAACTGCAATTAAAATACTCACAAGACATTTCGAAGGTGAATCTGAAAGATTTAGTCAAGCTCCCAAAGCAAGTTCATTGGAGGGTAAATAGTGTCGGAACACTATGAAGCTATGTGTTTCTTTTTCGTGTTACAATGATTGTCCTTCAAAAAATCAGAAATCAGAAAAAGACGAAGAACGGAAGCCTATTTTGAATAAATATTGGAGTCACGTTTTGGATAGACAAGATCTAATAAGAGCTTCGTATCCTATCAGCTACGTGTTTTCATTTGTTTGAGTCAGTAAACATGGCGTTGAAAATAATCATACTTGTCATAGTTCTAACACGATGTATTCAATAATAATAGTGGAAAGAAAATTAGGATCTTGAAAGCTTGTAACGTCTTAAAATTCATCCAGACCACATGATTTAATTTAGGATGAGTTATTTTGAATAGGAAAAGTTACCAAAAATTGATGCCATAGTGCCCTTTAACAGGTGACGTCCTGTTTTTATATTAAAGCTGACAGACAGCTGAGAGTACTAATAGCTTTACGCAATTATTTTTGCTATTTGAATTTTAAATGACATTAAAATTCACTAAGTTTAAAATAACGTCTCAATTCCACCTAACTTAACATCATGACTGAATATAAATGACGTATTGTTTTAGAACGTTTGACTTTTATTATGCATGTAGGCTAAGTTTATAAACCCTATCCCGAAATTAAAGCTTAGTTTTAAGAAAAGCTAAACTATAAATCAACTTTTTATTTAGATCATTGTTAAGAGTCAATTTGTTTTCTTGAAGCAAGACTAAACTTGCCTTGTAAACCAATTGAAAGTACCAGCAGCCCACTTTGGTGAAGTCCTTTTCTGTATAATATTTGGGGCAATACCATAATTCGACATTTTTAAGGAAACATCGTGACTTATACGCGAGCAATTACGGTATTATAATTCTAAAAACAAACAAAAAACAACTTTCATTTGAGGCCGTTGTTGTTAACCGATCACCCCACTTGTGGCTTTATTTAAACATGTCACTCAATGTGAACATAATGAACAACGAGTGACATCTTTTACGGAACGATATATAGTTCACAGACATAAAAATAACCTGAAAAGACGTTCTATTTACTTACTGTTTCGTGCATCAGTGGTTTCAAATGCATATATGCAAATATAAGGCATGAAGTGTATTCTTAAAAACTTTTTCCAGTTCTTGATTTCCACCACATGATGATACTACAATGCAGAATTGTTTACGTGTTACGACTCCACCAATCAGGGACGGTCGTTTCAGGTCTTTTAATCAATGTGCTGCAGTGAAGGCAGTGTGATGCAGGCTTTATTAACAGATATCTTGTGAAAATGTGGTCAGGAGCCACTCTGGACTGCAGTGCCACCACACTTCCGGTGTCAGTTTCCCAGCCCAGTGCCGCCCTCTGTCATCATTATGCATTTTCGCCGAATTGCCAAGTGCCAGTTTAAATGCGCCTTTCATCAATATTCATGGAGTCGTAGCTTGATTGCGAGTGTAATTCGATTTTATACCCAATTTCGCCAATTCCCTGCAGACGTTGGGTAATTACCCGCACCGAGGCTCGGTTCGTTGGTGGGGAAACGAAATGGGAGATTGGCAATTAAATTTGAAAGAGACCTACCTCTTGCCTGAAAATATTGGGAGGGAATTGGCCTGCGTTCACGCAGCGTGTTTGTTTAGGTCAAATGCAAACCGAAATGTTACCGCCTGCCGTCACTTCCGGGCAGGTGGTGCTAGCGGCCAATTGTGGTGTTTAATTTGTTGAAAAAAAATTGTTATGGCTGAAGTGGAGCGAAGATGATAAGGTGGTCCCAAAAGGTATGCTCACTAAGTGTAAGGTTTACATATCCGGTTTTGCTTCGAATACGTAATGCACGGCTCTCGCAAGACCTGGGAAAGTCAGGGAAATTCTCAAAATGTTTCAGCAGGTCAGGGGACTTCCTAACTATATGGTTTCAGTCCAGGAGGTATTTTATTTGTGAATTA
Source organism: Rossiulus vilnensis (assembly GCA_034700785.1). Lineage (NCBI taxonomy): Eukaryota > Metazoa > Arthropoda > Diplopoda > Julida > Julidae > Rossiulus > Rossiulus vilnensis. Next base: position 25,490 of record JAQIXS010000493.1, on the reverse strand, counting down.
TGGCAAGGTGAACCTTGGCTTATAGGTGAAGTTCCTCTTTGCGCAATAAAAGAAAATTCCAATATGAAGGACCTTCGTTCTACTTGGCTTCATTTCTGCTCTATGGAACTATGCTTGGAGCTCAAAAGAGAGTACAATAGAGAAACACAATAGAGAAAGAAAGATGGGAGAATAGAGAAAGAACGTAAGATGGAGGAGAAATCAGCTGTCTAAAATTTTAAAATTGTAAACAAATTGAAGCTTACCAAATTAATATAAATTGTGAGCATTTGTCTTCTGGGCTGAGCATTTATGTGGAGGGTTAAATATAATCTTTAACTTGTGAAACCCTGCAAATGTTAATTTTGAGAAATTCTATATTACTACCCCTGTTAATGAGCAATCACTGCAAGCAGCTCTGCAATGCATGGTAGCACCTTGCATCAGTACTGTGTTTTATTTTCGAAAAGTCAACTCCCGAATTTCGCTAACAGCTTTTATTGCACCGGCATTAATACCGAATCCGTAATACTGACAGTATGCATCTTTATTTCAGTGATTCTACGCGAAATACTAGCAGACCTAACATGCTCAGAACTAATGACCCAACGTAGATTCTGCTAACGGCATGACTAGTGATCGTTTATGGTCAGCTGAAGTGAATTTACCAAGACCATATACTGCTTGCAAATAATGAAGTTTGTCATGCCATTAGTAGTGGTATCATGACTTATGATCCTGTATGATCAACTAAAATGGAACGATTACCAATAATGATGTGAATTTACCGGAATGGTGTACTCCTGACAGGTAATGAAGTTGGTAATGTCATTAGTAATGTTTCATTACTGATGATCGCGTTTGGTCAACTGAAATGGAACCATTACCAGTAATGATAATTTGCAAGTAATGGTGTTGGCAATGTCATTAGTAACGGTGTCAATTGTAATTATCGTGCTAATGACGTTTCTTAAACTTAATCATCTTTGGTGTGCAGGGCAATTTTGGTGCAGGCTTGCAGCGCTGTTTGACCACGAACTTGTTATGCTAGGTCCGTTCTCTTGAGCACAAATGGAATTGGAAGTGGCTTGAGATGGTGCAGGACAGTTGGTGATATGTCTGTCTTGTCAGCCCATCAAAGACTAAGTGACATTGTCAACAACCAATCTCTAGCACCCCACCGAGAAGTAGGGCCATGGGAAAATGATCGCTGCGATGCACATGTTGTTGACACCATGTTAATTTCCTGTGGTTTTTTTCTTTGCAGCTCCCCCTGGTGGACTCAGGCCTACTGACTGGTCCGAAGCGGATGGAGGGACCGCCAACCGACGCATGCGCCCAATGAAACGCGAGGAGAGGAGGCACACTGTGGCCGGCGAAAATGTGGTCGCCTTACCGCCGGTGCACAGCCGATCCATGGATCCGATTCGGGTGGAAGCACCGGTAAGCCCTGTTTTTTTTCTTTTAAAGCTCAGCGCCACCTATGAACGGTTTATATATACGTATTATTTAACCGATGTCTGTGAAGGGCCTCATGCAGCAAAAGCTTGCTGTAGCAAAATATGCACCTTGCTATGCCAACTATTTCCACATGCAATGCTTTCATAACGCGATACCAGCGCCATCTGCAGTGTATTCTGAGCAAAAGCACCATGTATCAAAATGCTTACTGGACTGCACGGCACTTGGGCACTTTCTATGGTGCACATGATGATACTGGTACGATGCAAGTGAATGATTAAGGGCCGCTTGCACCAACAAACGTTAAGCAGTTCCCAAGGTACATGTAAATGTCTTGTTAACTAAGTAAAAGCATCGCACCACAGCAGAGTAGAAATAAACATTGGGTTAACGTTAACCCAACTAATAGGCAGGGTTAACTTAAGGTTTGTAATGTACCGCAATTTTGTCAGGATTTCTAACTGCAACATGCTATCTTCATGTTTACTATACCTTGGGTTAAAAACTTGGGTTAAAAAAATGGTGTAACGAAAACCTACTTGGTTAACTTGCGGTTTATGTTAACCCATGGTTAGGTAACCTTTCATTTAACCTACAGTGGTCCAACCGGCCCTTAATACAATTGTGCATTCTGAGAAATGACATTCCTGGTGGTGCCAGAGTAATGTACATCAGTATAAATATACATGTACTAATATGTGATGATACTAGTAAAAAAAAATTAGGAAGATCACTTATCAAACTGATATTAACTGTACAAAAAACCATTATAATAGTAATGGCACTAAGCATACTGAGATCAGTGGTTCGAAAAAGCTATATTATGTACATGTATATAGCGATATCAGCCTAGAAACGTGGTGATATCACTAATGTTATAGTGATATTAGTATAAAATCATAGTGATATCAGTAGAAAATCACATACTGATCTTTTCACCAGGGATTGTATGCATTGCTTCTATACTTTACTTTACAAAATTGGATCAGTTTTAACATGTTGTTGCTAATTGCACAGAGCAGCTATATCTGCATTTTTTTTCTGTTTTTTGCCTTTGGTGAGGTATACTGTGCATTTAAAATCAGCAAAGCCATATATGTTTCCACGTGGACAACAGTTTGATGCACACGAACGATTTTTAGTATAGTCAAACTGAATTTTCTGTTCATTGGGTTAATTTTAATATCATGTAGGTTTTTATTCGTGTCTCGGTTTAATGACACAATTGGGGATATTACAGAATTTTGGAGTGGGAAAGGGCGCAGATCGGTATGAAGTAGCTTCTCAGGATTCAGTGAAGTATTTGCGAGCTTTTTTTAACATACATTATATTTTAATGCTCCACTCTGTGGACTGTGACTTCAGATTTGCAGAAGTTTTGAAAATCAACTCATGAATAATTCTTTTTAACCCACATGTCTGTTTGCACAAGCGAGTTAGGTTCTAATTGCATGTTAGATACCGTCGGTTTTTGGAGAGAGAAAAAAAAATTATTTATTCCGAAAAAAATTGAAAAAGACGATGTCTCAGGCAAAGAAAAATATGAAGAAAAAAACAACTAAGATAAATGTAAAATCTAGTATGCTGTTCTGAAAGCACTGATATAATTAAAGATACAAATCACACATTTTTACTAAGAAAATTAAAAATATTTCATTCATTGGTTACATTTTTATATATGGCCTAATTATAGCTTAATTTTCAATTATTCCTTAATCAGCGAATATCAGCGAAAAAAGATTATTTTCAATATCTGCTTTTTAATATGAATCCTATGAATGGAGTTGGAAATGAGATTTTTTTATATCACTAGTTTACTAAACAAGATAAACCAAAACTATCATGCGCTGAAATTTAATCTGATTTGGCAAAAAAGTGGTCGAAATACTCGATCGAAATGAGTTTTGCTCAAGCATGGATAGGTAAAATTATTAATGTACTCCCTGGGTACACAGAATTTTCAATTTGGATTTATTCATCCGTATTCAGCATCCGCTTGCGTTATTTACGCGCCAATGACGTTTACTTAATTTCTGTTTCATGTATTTGCATCATGCAATAGACTACCACTGGCCTGCAGTCGCACTGATTAGCCAATTAAAAGCAAAACTTGATCTCGGAAAACCTCATGCAAGATAAACCAAACTTTTTGAGAATATGAAGGCTGTAAGGAGAATTTTGAGTTTAAATTTTTTGAAAAGCTCATATAGCTGTAGCATTCATCAAGAAAAAGTTAAGAAAAAATTATGTATAGATTTACAATCTTTACATGATGATTGGGTCCACTTTACGTTGATCGAAGCTTAGCTTTAGCTGCCATTTTTTGGTCTTAGTTTTAATCCTTGTTTTTGAAAAGAAAATCCGCTCTAATCCAACTGTTATTGGAAATGAGAAATACGCTGTCGAGCATGCTTACCTCACGGGGGGAAATCCACCCCCTACACATGTAATCGATATTTTAGAAATAACAGATTTGTAGTCTTCTCGTGTCCCTTTGGACAAGTGTTAAGGAGAATGGCTAGAAAGGGGTTCAGTTCTGATAATCCAAGTCGTTTTTTTTTCAAATGTGCTAAAAATGGGTCATTTTAGGAGCCGTGTAATGCTCTAAAATATTAGTGTTGCTCGTTATTATTAAATTATTTTAAAGAGTATTGAATTTAAGAACTCAGTAACATTGAATGATGTAACAACTGATGAGAATAATTACCAAAAATTGTTTTTATTTAGAGCACATGCCTGCAACAGTGTATTTTATTGTTCGCTTCCGAAAAATGCGAAACACAGTATTTGAGAACTCTTGCTTGCGTGGAACTAGAAAAATACAGCTTCGCTTGCGGTCTTCTCCAAGTTTTACGTTTAATAAGTCATGAGCTGAGACATGTGAGATCAGTGAATCTTAAAATAACATCGTCCCTTGGGGCCTGCAGGTAGCGAAACCTTAGGCAATGCCATACATTTTCATGCATACTATGTAAGTTGTTGTAGTTATGTTGTTTTCATTCTCCGCTGCTGATGTTTTGAATGTTTATTGATTCGAGACGACTTTAGTCATGTGCTGTGCGAGTTGGAGGTGTGACAGTTCCATTTTGGTCTAGATCATATGACGTTGTGCAGAACCCTGTGCAGATTTGTGGCTTCCGGAAACTCAATCGGGCAGGTTTTGACACCGTAGGAAAAGCCAAATAACAGGAAAATGTTCCCCAGGAACAATTTTTAAAATTCTTTGAAAGAACGGTGTAAAAAAGATGGGTGTGGGTTTGGGTGTGCCTAGCAGCACCAATTAACGTAAAGACCTTTCTGTTCATGGATTTTAAAAACTGCAATTTACTTGTTGCTACACATTAATTTGATTTATTATTGTAAAATTGATGAATTGCTTTGGATTGCAACATTAATTGGATGATTGTAAGCACGTACATGTATATGCGAGTACACGTAGGCCTATATAATCTGAAAGTGGTATTCATACGTGTAGTTGGATAACGAATTGATGGAATAAGAATTAGTTGGAAATAAGTACATATTGCTCCTTCTTTAAAATTAAGAGATTCGTGAAAGCAATATATATTCAATTATCACACATTCGGTATATGTTTTTATCTATTTTTTTCAGCTTGATGTTAAAAGGCAAAAAAAATCCGTTTTATTATACAGTAGCAAAACAAATCACTCTTACGGCCAAGTTTAACTAATGTTTTCCACGTGCTTTTAAATAAAATCCTGTAAGAAAAATGGGCTCAATTCATTTCTGGAAGCTGGAGACATGTTGGTGGTTTTATTGTTACCATCAATGCAATCAATTGCCAATGATTGATTGAACTCCTGGCAGTGACTTATTGATCGTTGATAGATGAAATTCCTGCCAATGATGAAACCTTCGTCGTGTACTAAAAATTCGAGAAATGAATTCACTAAATCTATTTGTTTAAATTCGTGGTAAGTACATTCGTATGTACTTACAAAAATTCAATTTTTTCAATGAGAATGTCAAACAATTGTGAGCATCAGCCTTGAGGGTGATACAATTAATTCTAAGATGCGTAATTTTGAAAGTTATCAATTCACCATTTTCCATGCAGGTGCGCGCAGACTGAATATGCCCTATATATATGTTGATGGATGTATCATGATAGTGTGAAGCGACCTTAACCCGCTTTCATTCGGAACGGATTGTCGCCTTTAAGGCGCTCAGGAAGTGTGGAACGTGGCGCCACCTGGTGGCGATCCGAGGAATTCTGGTATCGATTTTTCAAGGATGGCACGCGATGGAGCATCAGAGTCCGTCTTGATCAGGCGAGCATCCATTATTCATTAACAAAAATGATCCCAGAACACGATGTGAATCCGCTATAAAGCAGGGTGTGCACGCGCACCCCGGAACACGGATGTGATGGCGCCATTTAGCAGGCGAACAACACTATTTTGGAACAAGGGATGCAGGCATTAAGGGTATCACACATAAAAATTATGCGCAACAGATGGCTGCATTTGCCCGAGCAACTTGTTCCTAATTTTTGTTCAAATTGATTGTGCTCATTGCTTTTATTACTTATACAAAATAACACATGCTTGCTTTTAATCTGTATCTGCTTTGGTGTACTGGTGGTAAATGAGAAATGAAAGCTATGGCTTTAACAAGTAAGCCCGGTAATAAGCTTCAGTGGCGGATCTAGGCGTTCACACGTTATAGAATGACTAAAAATTGAGTTTTTCCACAAAAAAATTCTGTTTGCTGCGTTCCTGCTATCTCTATTTCTGAAAATTCCTTGCGAAGAAGTTGCTAAAGTGCACCATCTTTTAGCTGATTTTTCAAAAAAAAATTGCTTGAAAGATATTCTACAGTATTAATATTTGTCATGGATCCCACTGACATGGAAGACCTGCAATTGTCAGGGACGTGGGAACAACATGGAAACCAAATGCATTGCCGATACATTTTAAAACGCATTCAAACTCAGACATGCTTTTGCAAATTTAGCTGCATATTACAATGCATTTTGAACTGAAATATTGTTTCAATCTAAATGCATTACTCGAAATGAATTCGGGTTTTCAGAAAAAATTGAAATGTTTATGCAAAAGTCAGGAGAATTTTTGTCAGGCAAAATTGCCAGCCTTGAATTGCCATATTTTCAAATGCTGTTTTTATATGCTCTTGTCACTTATGCAATTGGGCAACCTTGATGTACTCTGGCATAATGACAGACAAACATTCCTCTTTATTGACTTAAGGTGCTACATTTCCTCGTGGAATTGACCATCACAATCTACTCAACACAAGTGAAACATTGCGGCCATCATTCGCAGCTTGGCAGCAAGACTAGTTGTTTACGAAATCGAATTATCGAATATAAATGAAATAAAAATAACACTTGTTTATCCGACGGAACTCTGGTGTGATCGCACGGCAATGACTTTAAGAAGATATTGGACAGAATGTGGATATGATTTCGCTGCAAATTTTGACACTAAGTAAACTGATATTTTGGGTGAGTTTATTGAAACAATGCTGTAGCGCATTTCTCTGCCTTAATAGGACAGAAGGGTGGCAATACCATTGTTAACGCTAGTATTAGATTCATAACAAGAACATTGGTAATAATATTTGACCAATCGACATGCAGTTTGTTTTGTTTATATTGCTATTCAAACCAAAGAGGGTCGTAATGTGAAATATTATTATTTGAACTACGTGCTGTTCGGAATTTGAAAGCTAGGATTGTTTTGAAATTTAGCAACGACTATATATTTATAGTTGTTTTTTCCTGTTTCATTAGCCATAATTATTTTAATAATCTTCGAATTTTTCTTATACTTGCCATAAAAAAGATGCCCACTATGTACTTAAAATTCTACATATTTTTACTTAAAATACTTATTGTAATTGGTAAATTTATTTTCTTCAATGCGGAATTTATCATTCGCTAGGGTGTGCGTTATTTTTAATAATTTGAAAATGTCATGTTTATTTATAACAAAATAAACTAAAAAGCGGTTTACAGCCTCTGATGTCCATCTGTGAAGGTTTCTCTCAAAGAATTACACGCATTGTTTTTTATAAGTTTATACATTTTTATAAGTAAACGGAACATTTTATAATAATGCAAACATAACAAAGACGCTAGTGGATAGCCGATTCTAAGCAAGAAAAAAATAGCAATTGTAATAAGTATTTGAAGCAGAAATGTGTATAATTTTTGATCATGGTGGACATCCTTCTTCATTCTGAAATGTGAGCTTTAGAATTCACTGAAGAGTAAACCAACCTAATGTTTGATGATACATTGTCTTTAAAGGGATGCAAGCTAGTTAGGATAGAAAATATTCTAAGCGGATTTAAGCTAGGTTGAGTAAGTGTTTTGCAAACGTCAGGGGGAGGAGGGGGAGGGAGAAACGATGAACCAATAATATTGAATTAATATTTGGTTGGTAGAGCGCTTCAGGACATTAACAGATGTTGAATAATGTGAAGCCTCATTTATTCGCATGTATAGATTTTCCTCCAGTAAAATTTACATTCAATCAATATATGTTAATATGCCAACTGGATATGCAGAATGATTATCCCTGTGACAACATCGAAATTAAGCAAATTAGCGTTGCTTGAGGTCCACACCGACGCCATCTTCCTTTTCCAACTGCATATAGGTTTTTGTTTTAAGGGGGATTAAGATGTTAATGTCACCCTGTAAAGGCTGTAAAGGGTTCGCAATTGCGCACTGCAATTGTCTCACTCCTTTTCTTGCAACTGGATTCAACGGGAAAATCCATGACCTTTCAAGGGAGGGCCTTGCGCCGCCATTTGAGTTTGCAAAAAAATCGATATTTCAACTCGGATCAACGACCTGGGTTCCAGCCAGGAGAAACTTAGCTTTCTCGTTTCTATTCTGGGCTGCGAGTTCTCATTTTGAATTTTTCGCCAGAAGATGGCGCTGATGCTGGCTTTTTGTGAGGCTGGTATTAGGCGATTCATGTGGATGGTGCAATGTAAACAATGGAGACTAGCTTTGAAAGCACTGTCAATACCTCATTATCTTTCGGTTGTTGTAAGCTAATCCACTATTATAAATGGCAAGAAGTACACCATTTTTATATTAATATGAGAATGTTTATGATATGTGTTGTTGTGATGTGGAATGTGAACCTTAAAAAATGTTCACACAGACACATTTATGTGCGAGCTGAACATGTCACTGACATGATATCATTTTCTAAGGAGTGAAATTAAATAGGATATAGACAACGCTTTTAATTTGATAGTCACTAGGGCCGCTTGCACCATTGTTGGTTAAATGAGGAGTTAGTTAATCAGGGATTAACTATGAACACAAGTTAACCGAAGGGCTATTAGGTTTATGTTGCACCATTTTAACCCAAAGTTAAATAATTAAGGGTGAGAAAATTGCGTTATATTATAAACTTTAGGTTAACCCGGCCTATTAGCTGAGTCAACGTTAACCCATAGTTAACTGCTAACCTAGCTGTGGTGCAATGCTTTTCATTAGTTGACTAGAGGTTTACCTTGGTTTTTTTAAAACTTTTATTGGTGCAACCGGCCCTTAAACAGTAAAAATAGTAGTTTAGTGGAAAATTAGTGCATGTTATTTACAGATGTAAAGGCAGTCTTTTGGGAAATTTAGCAATTTAACAGTGCAATATTAATACCGAAATTCAGGTTTGTAGCACTTCAATTAACCCGGATTAGACTGATAGGTACTTCGTTATTACAGTAATCGTATTTTAAATTGCATATTGCAGTTAAATTCTGGCGGTATTATTTTAAATGTATTTTGAATGCCAATACATTTAAATGAAACAAATTGAAATTAAATTAAATAAAACAGAGTGAAATTAAATAAAATAAAATAATTATGTCAGCAATAATTGAATAAAATGCATATTTTTAATGAACCAGCATTCGCGCCACCCCTGTATGATAAATATAGGACATTAGTCGATATGTAGCAAGTATTGTTTGCATTAATCGCATTTTTTTGACTATTTATTCCATCTTACTACACCAGTGTTTTCAATGTAAACGTATGTTTTTATTTATACGAAATTCGATATGCGAGTTGCAAAAATCTTACTTTGTTCTTTGTGTTTGTGGATACTTTAAAACAAAGTTTGAGAAATTGTAGAGTAATTGTAAGAGACATATGACATAAGAACTAGCTCTGCCAAATCAACTAAGAGATGTTTCCCCAATGGAGATGGTCCCAAGTGATGTTTATCAATATTCCTTTGTAGCATATATATATGTATATACTTTGTGGTATCGCCTTATAATGGCTTTAGTTACTGGACGAGACAAAATGGCGTCTGCAATTATGCATTTTTCAATATCGTTAAACGACTGCAAGCTTGTTTTTGAGATAATAGTGGCATCCTTTCATGCGAGGAACATGTGATCAGTTAAGTGCTGTTCGCTAAGTATTAATGGCGTCCAGAAATGTGATCGTCAGTCGATGTTCCAGTCAACCTATTCCTCTAGGGAGTGTCGCCCTTATGATAAAGCTAAAACATAATACAACACGACACTCAATCTTGGGTGGATTCAGTGAAGCGACGTCCCTTTAAGCTGCGACACCGCATACGCATACGGTGAAGTTTATCATTTCAACGTTGTTTTAACATTTTTTTAAATAGTCAATAGCAGTCGCAAATCCTAGAAGGTGTTTCTTTAAAACTGTTGCTCTGTAAAATATTTGTCAATCAGTTGGTTTGCAATAAATCATCCAGATCAGAAAAAAATAATAGGCTGCTGGTTTAGCTAACTGGCGTCTCAGATTTACCTAGAGAATGTTTAAAAATTGCCATCAAAAGTTACCCTTGTGGAAAGATTAGTACATATATCAGTACACATTTACTGAAATGTGGTGATATTAGTAGTCCAAAAATTATAAGAGTGATGTCACTAAGCATACTGATGCCAGTAGTCCATGAAACCATCATATATACAGAATGTTAATGTGAATGGGTTACAAACTTCTAGGGTATGTAGGGTCGGTCACGTGTGAACATAATGTATTTGCCAATAAACCTATAGTGGGAAATGCACCCTCTCACCGCTAAAGGCCAAAGAAACGTACAGCTGCTTCATTCGTCACTGGCAAATACCAGTGAGATACATGTGAGTTTCCCAAATGATCAGGGTCTCCAGTGAAAGGCACTGCGATCAAAATGGAGGACTCAATGCACGAGTCAGTTTGTAAAATGTACTTCGCTGGAAAATCCCAATTTCGCAGAGATCTTTAAACGAAACTGCCAAGGTGGTAGAACCATTCATTCTAATCCACTTTTATCCACTTATTGAACTCCGAGACCATTCGGATCCATACTATGTCTTATTGTTTGCATGCCATTAGGCGTTGGGATTCTCTTCCAAAGGAGAGCCTTAAGCTGCAAGAAATTCAATTTAGCGATGACGTTGGTATTCCACAACAATGTGGTGGAATCTACCGAATAAATTGAGTTAATGGATTACAATCACCCCCTTCTCTTACCTACCACATGGCATAACCTTGCTGACAGTAGTGCTGAATTGAGCTCAGTTGAATTGAAGTATGTATAATACCCCCATAGAGTGTTGCATTGTAAAGTTGAAACAAGTATTGTTATGCAAGACGCCACTCAAGCTCAGGTCGATTTTAAATGCCAGTCCGTTATCAGATATTAAAGTATCTTGTATTATCTTGTTGTCCGGCTTACAGTAGTGCGTTTTAAAATAGGGGATAAGCACGCATTTTGAGGGAAGAGTTCGTACTAACCAGGAAAGTCAGAGAATGTTAAGGGCAATTAATTTAGCCATGGAAACGCCTTTTTTACTACAGGGTTTTTACTGTCCTGAACTTACTTATTCCTGACTTTCCATTACAGTACCGACCCTATTATCGACAAAAAAACTGACTTTTCCCTGTCGCTATGAACATAGTACTTATTGCTGAATTTTCAGGTCAAACAAGCCCTGTCAGGACAATTACCGGGCAATTTAAGATGACTTGATTTGCAGTGGACCGAATTCTACGATCTTCGACATTGTTTTTTGTGAAGATGGATCTCACTATATGCTCATTATATTAAATTGGTGACGCAAATGTGTTGCAACTACTTAATATCAAGGCTTATATAAATACCATGTAGGATTGGTCGTCCACTAGGGTGCATCGCATTTGATGCTGTTTAATATTTTGAAAATGTGCAGGGTGTTTGCCAGATGTCCATTTTCGGAGGTCGCATAACAGCTTTTCTGTCTTTTTGATTTTTTTAAATAAAAAAACGGAACAATTTCAAAATATATGTAATGTGTGACACACCCTAGTGGAAGGCGGTTGTCATGCAGGGGAAAATCGCCGTTTTCGGAGGTCGCATAATGTTTTTTTTCAAATTTCTAACTTTTCTATAAATAAACTGGGCATTTTAAAATTGTAAACCAAAGCTGGAACCCTAGTGGACGACCAATTCCACATCGGGGAAAAAGAAATTGAGCAGTTATAATAAGCATTTCGAGCGAAAAATGTGCAAGTAATATTTTTGCATAGTAGGCATGCTTGCGGCTCATTCTAAAACCAGGCTAACTGAAAGCGAAAAGCGGCTGAATTAAGCATCATGCCTTTACCCTGCACCACACCCGCGGACGATGGCCGTCTTCAAGCAATCGTGTTCGGTGGTTTTTATGTACAAGGTGCAAACACGATTTGTAATGTTTACTCTGCGTCAATACGAACCACTCATCCTAGCCTTTAGGGACCGATATTAAAGTACGTCTGAGACTTCGAGGGATGAAGTAGTGGTTGGCATTCAAAAGACTTGGATGTTCAAAATTCATGGTTTATTGAAAAGAGGGTAGGTGTTATAAAATTCGGACGTCAGTTTTCTAAAATTTGACGTCATTTAGTATAAAAACAGAACGGCACATGTTTGGGACATTGACATAATGTCTTTCAACATGAAGAAAGCCACTCAAATGCTCAAAGAATGGTCGGTCTAAGATGCACATGGATTAAACATTTCACAATATAACTAATATAAAACTATATTCAAAATAAAACTATTTGTTACAATATGTACAGGGCATGTTCAAGTCCTAAAAATCCTAACAATAACTTGGTTATAAAATTTGCATAACTCTTTACTTAAGTAAGACAAACAATAAATAGTAAAGAGTTTCCTATTACAGGCTTGTGAATGCATAACCGTCCGTAATGTTATCAGCAGATTAGCAGAGAATCACACATTAATCTTTCCTGTCCCATGTTTCATCAGTTTGGATTCGTTCTGTGCTTTATCAGATTTATTCTGGATGGCATAATCCATAAGCTGAATACCTCTCATTGGTTTAAGCTCAGTCTATCGTCTTGTTGGGCAGACTGAAGTCAAATTAGCTGAAGTCTTGTCCATCTGTGCAACTAGGGACCGAGGATCCAACCCTTGTGAATGATCAGTATATATCAGTGCAGTATACATTTATGAGTATGTACCTATCAGTTAAGTATGATATTTGTAAAACAATTTAGTTGTATTAGTATAGAAACATGAAGATGTCAGTTGAGAATCACATGCTGATCTGTTCACCTGGGAGATGCGTTAGTGTAATTAATCTCTCTTGCACCATGTTTCATCAGTTCTGCATCGTTTTATGCTAGAAGGCATAATCTATAACCTCTCCTTGGTTCATCCTGTCTCTTGTTGGACAGACTATAGTTCAATTACTGGGCAACTCAGTCCAAATTTGGACTGACTGACTGTAGTTAAATTAGCTAACGTCATCTGGTCCATCCGGGCAGCTAGGGACCGGGGATCCGAACTACGGAATGGTCCATCCAATGTCGTCTAGTGTGAAACTAATCCTCCATCAGGATAGTTTTACAGCAGTAGCATTTACATCCCCTCCCCACCTCCGGAAAAGCGCGCCTGTTTCCTGCGCAGTCGCGCAAGATGGCCGCGGCCCGTTCCATTGGCGGACTGGTGGGAGCCGGATCCGATCCGCCCACCCCACGGATCGATCGACGGCTTGGCGCTGGCGGAGGCTGCGCACTCGGGCCGCCGCGGAAACGGGAAGACGTCCAAGAAAAATCCTCGGATCCCCCGGTCCTCCAAGTCGCGTCCGCGGCCCGCTGGATTGCGGCTTCGGCCATCTTGGTCTGTCGTGCTCGGTCTCCAGTGTGCCACCATGAAAACGTCCATTTTCGGAATGGAGCTTTTCGAGCGGGGGAAGCACCACCACCACCACCAGAACCAGCAGCAGCAGCTGCAGCAGCAACAGCAGCAGCAGCAACAACTGCAACTGCAGCAGCAGCAGCAACAGCAATCGCGCAAGCACAAAGTAAGCACCAAAACGAGGCACTCTCTTTTATATTACGTCTTGGTTTCGCCTTTAAGGAAAACCACTGGGGTGAGTATTTGGTGGAGCGGAGACCAACGGGCGGCTAGGAACATTCACCCATCTCGGCCTGGCCCCTGGGCAGCTGACCCAAAACCCCCTCTAGAGTAGGGAGCCCTTGACGGAAAACAGCTTTTGCGCACCTTTAAGGCGATGTGGAGGTGGTGGGAAACGGATTCAGCGCAGGGGGATGCTGAGGCGAGTCCAGGGTTCCTCTAGAGTTGGGAAGCCTGGAATAGCCGGGGAAATTGGGATGGCATGGAGTGGTCGGGGATGGGCATTGATTTTTAAAATGTCAGGGAAATCCAACGCATCAATATTCCGTATGCTTTCATATAGAGTATAGTTTCTACTGGCAGAAAAGCGATAGACAAGGCAGGAAATGTACATGTAGTTCAGGTGATGGAAAAGTCATCCAAGGATATTGAAACGATGGAAAAGGCAGTATTGACATACGTACCGGAAGAGCTGGAAAACCTTAAGTTACCAGGGATATTGGAAAGATATGGAGTGGTTGGGGAATGATGATTGATTTTTTCAATAATCAGGGAAATCCAACATATCAATATTCCATTTTCTGTCACATAGCTTAAGGCGTCTACTGGCCGAAAACGTTATGGACAAGATATGAAATGTGATTCAGGTGATGGAAACGTCTTAAAAGGAAATTCAAACAATGGAAAAGTCGTGGTGTTGACATAAATGCTGGGAGAGTTGGAAAGCTCGAAATTGTCAGGGATGTTCGAATAGTCGAAGAGTGGTGATTAATTTTTAAAATAACAGGGGAATCCAACATATCATATTCCATTTGCTTTTATAAAAATTATGGAGGCTACTGGAAGAAAACGTGATAGACAAGACATGAAATGTAATTCAGGGGATGGAAAAAGACATGGTATTGATATAACTACAGGAAGAGCTGGAAAATCTGAAATTGTCAGGGAAATTGGAATGACATTTAATAGTTGGCAATGAGGATAGAATGTCCTGGAAATTCAACATATCAACATCCAGCTGGAACGTCAGGGACACTGACATTTTAATTTATGAGGTACAACGGCTTTACTTTCCTAGATTCAACTCTGGTACGTTATAGTACGTTAGCGTCTGATCTAATTCGTCTAAGAATACCATATTCTGTAGAGAATTGCTGAAATGTACAACACCACGCATTGTGAAGCCTGAAATCGTATGTCCTTGTTAATATACATCACTTTAGTTAGTACTTTGAGTAAGTGTGATCATTCCTGATAAGGGAATTTTCTGGAAAGCTGATGGAGCAACGGGGTTGCTTGCTTAGTACGTGAGTTTTTAAAATGATGATATTATCTCTTCTGTCTTTACACTAGCATTCAGAAATGTAGTTGCCACTGGTGGTGGTTTGTGGTGATTGGAAGTATGATGCTACTATGTATGCATGTGGGTTCCCTAGAAATGTAGTCTCTTACTGGAATCCAATGACTCTCGATAATTACGCATCCATTGTTTCATTAGATTACAAAAATTATGATGAATATAAAATTAAACGTTTTAATATATACATGTACATGTATATGAAAAAGGTACATGAAGACCAGCATTATAATGCAAACTAAACATTGCACCATTTGATTATCCAGCTATGAGATTCATTTATTGAGACAAGTCGTGAAAGTTGACGCTATTTGAGTCAAGATTTTAGTTGGTAAATCGAGTTCTTGTCGATTCTGTGCTGTACATGTGTAAAAATGTGACGTCATAAATAAAAGATGTCACTTTACAGTTTATTTTCTGAAAATAACGTTCGTTGTTAGTTCGCCATACTTCGTGAATTATTGATCACATTCAGATGGTGTGAAGAGCTGGTGGAAAACGTGTTACATACCAATTACAACGTTTTATTTTATATGTACTAGTGTCTACTGACACTCCGCGATAGCACGGACATTAATTAATTACTGGATTAGTTTAATTGAGTCTGGTGACTTAAGCATTTCTGTTTATAAGGCATTCCATACGCTGTACATTAAACTGTCCAAACATGTGTATGTTTCTTTAAGGTTGCTTCCATCTTAAGCTGGGCTGGTTTCTTTTCATTTTAATTAGTGCAAAAAGCAACTTTCCGTGTTAAAGCTGCTTTTAATTATCTTCTGCATTCTTCTGCGTATTTGACGTATAACGTCTTGCCAATGCCGGTTTTAATTAAGCAGTGAAAAATCGATAGTGTTTCAAACCAAACTAGGCGTGGCCTCTAATGTCCGCAAATTTCTGCATTGTTTGCGCTGATTATTGCTTTGCTAGCAGGAAATTGGAATGCTTTGGTTTG
The DNA here is from genome assembly GCA_034700785.1 of Rossiulus vilnensis. Taxonomy (NCBI): domain Eukaryota; kingdom Metazoa; phylum Arthropoda; class Diplopoda; order Julida; family Julidae; genus Rossiulus; species Rossiulus vilnensis. The sequence goes on along the minus strand of JAQIXS010000493.1, from coordinate 9,363 downwards.
TTTGCACATTCCGAAATAGTCTAGATCAGAGGGTCACGCGAACTGAATTCCTCCAAGCCTAGTGCTAGAGACTGCATTCCCACAGGCCCTGGGGAAGTCAGAGAAATTCTGGAACAATTTCAATCCAGGAGATATTTCAGCTATCGGTTATTAAGTGTAAGATTATTTGTTTTCAAAAGCATGTTTGTTTTATAGATTTTTGACCAATGGGGAATCCTACATGTTCCGGGGAAAATAAAATGTGTGGCCTGGAAAACCTGGGAGGTTATTTTTGAGAAATACTTCACTTCAACCCCCGTGAGAGAGCAATCATTGCAAGCATGATTGCAATGTGAGTTAGCACAATAACAACCAAAGAATCAATACTCTATTATGTCTTTCGCTTCTGAAAGAAGACGCCTAAATTTTACCAGAAGCTTTTTATTGCACGGTGAATAATGCCGAGTACGTTAAACTAACAGATGCATCAAGACTTCATATGAATGAGATTTGCTGAATTAAATTAAATTCAGTACTTAGTCATGTGAACAACAAGCCAACCTGGAAAAGTAATTTGAGTTTGACTAAAGTTGGGGGAATCCAGAGTGAGCATGTGAACAGAGGTACCAAAATGCCACCCTGACAAAGATACATAAGATGCTTGATAATCCAGAAAATTTCAGCAGTCGTAAAAACAATGTTGCAATGATCTAGAATGGAGTTAAAATAAGTAAGAAATCACGTGAAACTGATAACTGCATTAATCCATATTGATTTCGATCCAAATATATCTGTATTAAAAAAATAAATTCTCAATAGGGCAGGCAGTTCAGAACGAAAATTGGCATTTGTAAAATGTAGTGATGTTGTTGAGAATCTTTCGTGCACTAGTCCAGGCATTATTGCATCCTGCCAAGCCCTCCAGCTCGTGACTGACATTTTGAAATTAATGGATATGGGAGTAGTCGAAAATCGAACGTAGCATTTCTGGCACTCAATTCTGGATTCATGCCCATATTGCTCGTTTTTTTCTAAAAAAAACTTTTTTGTAAATCGCCAACGAGCATTGAAGGGTCGTTGTACAGAATCGTCCTAATGGTGCTTCGGTAAGGGGGTCTAAGGAAATATAGCGGAAATGGCACTTGAGGTGCAGGAGAAAATCCATTTGTGTTGTTGGTTCCGCCATTTCTTTCTGGCCAGTTTGGCCGGGTCTGTGCTTGGCATTTCCGCTCCCCCAAAGCTCCGCTTAATTTCTCTCATCTTTTCAAATGTCATCCCTTTTAATGACCCGTGCTTCGTGTTTGAGGCGTTTTTCGGCATTGCAATCCCTGAGGACGCCAACAGGAGCGCCCTTGCCAAAACGAAACTCGCGGGCGTGGAAATGTCGCTAGGGAAATGTTAAAATGGATAGAAATTGGGTTAAACGGTGTGCTGAAAGGGGCACTCAGGCAAATAGCTGTGTTTTAGATTAATTTTAAAAATGTATATGATTATGAGTTAGGGTTTTTAGACGCTAAGCATGCTCGGGTTTTCATAGCTATGCGGTAGTCATTGAACGGTTTTCTTAATATTACTGCAGATGCCACTCTTTTTATACCACGTGCAGGTAAAGCCTGGAACAATCTACCTTCTAAGGTAGTCATGACATCTACAATTGTGCATTATCTGAGTTTAACTCACGCCTGTAAACATTAAATCTAACAGATTAGTTTGTGTTGTCTTATAAAGTTAAGCATGATTTATTAATCGTATTTTGCAAACGTAGTCTGATTCTCTTGTTGACCACAGCTATCTTGGTTAGATGTAATGGTATTCGTGTATCCTTTCTGTACCATTTCTGTAAGACGCTCTCAATTCTCTCATCTCGCTGGCATTCACCAGTGACGAATCTTAGCAGCTCTAATCTGCACCTTATAGAGTTTCTACATTTGACCCACCTGTTAGTGATTCCATATAAGCCAACAATATTCAAAAAGGGGTATCACTAATGATAAATTTGAGGTGTTCGTCAACCTGTGCTAATCGATCAGTTGACCATGATCACTGCTATTCGAACAGCATTTTATTGCGTTTTGATGAACATATGTCGTTCACATCTTTATCTATCCGTCACTCTATCAGCACGCAATTCAATTGTGTCTGGTGTCATCCTTGACCACGCGTGCAAACACTTGCCAGACGTTATTACTTGATTAATTGATGAATATAGGCAGTGCAACTGATCATGCCATTGATCGAGGTCTTCTCTGGAAAAACTGCTAGAAACCCTCAGTGGACTGCAGTAATGGCAGTGGCATTTTCCAGACCGACTTTGTTGTCCGCATTCCATCTTTTCTGATTCGATTGGGAAAATGAATTTTGATACTGATGCCATTTCGGTGCACTCGCCAGTGCCTATAACCCGATATTTGCGAAATTGATTTGAGGCCATCGTGAGCGCCCAATCCAACGCACCGGAAACCAGCTCCAGTTGCGAGATGCAACCGGAGATGAGGCTGCATGTGGACTTTCCAAAAACCCCAGAATCGATATGATTCATTCAATTTCCTAGCATTTGAAACCCCCTTTCCGATGGATCAAAGAAAATCACTGGCGCCGTCTTTGCATCGGCTCTTTTCAAAATAAACGCTGGCATGTCTGAAGCGTTTTTTGTTGCTGCCATTGTTTGTTCTAATCGCAGTACTAAGTGGAAATTATGGAACATGCAATAGACTCTCAGAAAACCGCCACCATCTCGACATATCAGCAATCAGTTATTTGCAAGGAACTGGCATCTTTCCATGATGTTCTTGCCTGAAAGTAACGCTACTTGTCGTATATACTCCTTCGGTGTAATTGCCTGAAACGCATTGTTACTTTGTAATGGAACCGCATCCTGGACTTCTTTTAGAATGCGATATTTGGAAAACTAATTATCAGATCGCAATTCAAACTTGCGTTCTTACTTTCTTATTCTTGTCTTCCAAGCAACGTGTCACGCGTGTTTTTGCAAGGAATAAAACAATTTCTACGGTGTCACATCTATGGTATATTTGAAGGGAAGCAAACCATAACGTTGTAAGTGTCCGATCCACAAGGAAAGTAGCTTTTTGATAATTTCAATGGTATCGCGTCCGTGCCATATTTGCATGGTATCAGAGCATAACGTTGTATGTGCTCGATCCATAAGAAAATAGGGTTGTTGAACAATTATTGGGAGGGCAATGCGGGTTGCACATACGACGTTTTGGAAAAATATCTGCAAAATACAACTACTCAGTTTTTTTTCTGTTCTCCTGATAAGTTCATTGTATGGCACTTGCTACGTTATGGTTAGCACCCTTTATTTAAATGTTGCAAATGTATCTTTTTTGAAACTCATTGTTAACGTGAAAACCTACTTTACTGTAATGTGTTCAAGTGATTTTTCTTCTATAGATTGTCTTTTTAACTGTCTAGAACTCTTAGTAACTAATTTTAACCGTTGGCAAAACGTGGCGCGTTTTTTTTGCGTCAGAGATCATAGTGATGGCACACCACTCAAGGATCTTGATTATGCAAAGCAATGACATGCATGCGTGTTTCTTGGCCAGAAGTCAATAACCTTTCTAATTATCTCTTTTACGCTAATCTTCGATTCAATTTGTATCTTTTCTGGTTCGTTGCCAACTATACAGTTTTGTCATTTTATCGTTTCCTGTGTTCAATATCCCAGCATGATTCAAACGACTCAGATAACCTAATGGCCTAATGCCTGTCATTTGACTGCATATTAAATACTTTAAAAACAAACTACAAATTAAGAAAAACGACCACTAATAACACTATCTACCAAACTTCAATCACCTGTAGAAATTTGGTTGTGACTTGTAATGCGTGAAGTAAGTGAATTGTCTGTAGAATGCAATATTTTATATTAAGTGTAGTCTACAAGTAATTTCACTTGTAATTATTAGTCCATACTCTTTTGTGGAATAGAGCCCTGATGGTAGAAAGCTGTATTTTACGTCATTGCTGATGACATGGTAGACTGAACTGAAATGGCGTATCGCTTTCGGATGCACTTTTCTATCCCATGAACAAAGATGGCATCCCCATGGACTTCTTGTAAATCTGAATGTCATTGTTTGCGACCCCAGTTGTTTTGTGGAATTTATTCTGGAGTTTTCGTATCACTGCATCTCCCTCGGATCTTGTGGTGGTTAATCTTTCCTCGTTCTGATCAAGGCAACCCTTGCTCGCTGAGGGATGTATCTGCTATTTTGCCTAATGCCATATCACCATCCTTGCCTTTGTTTGAGAATTTGCCTTACCCAAATTCTAGGCACGTAGATGGAAGCGGAGGGAATTACTGGCAGCCAACTGTTCCAAGCTGCGCTTTGCAGAAGTGGCTTGGATCCTTAATGGGTTTGGCACTTATGGCACCGGATATGCAAGCTGCGCCACCGAGACGTAATGTGCCAATGTGAGCAACGTGTTTGGAAGATTATAGGGAGCAGTGAGCTTTAACAGTTAAACTAGGCTTTACCTCCGACACACGTGATCAGGCAAAGGCTTGAAGATGTGAAAGGGCCAATCCATAACTTACCAAGCGCCAAAAAAAATCAAATTTTCAGGAGAGGGAAAGAACTGGATACTTTCGTGAAAAATATAGATAACACTAATCTCATTTCGTTGAAACGACAGCGAGTTCAGGCATAAACGAGAACTTAGTGGGGGGAAAATGGTTTTGTCGAAAATTTACCAAACAGGCATACGCGTCACACGTATGGTACCGCATATAACCTTTATTCGTGTACACCTATTTGAGCGGAAAAACTGGTTCTTGATACCTTATGGTTTGGCACACTTCATGTACTGTTTAATCTGATGAGGATCGTGACATACTCTCTTACGTAAGCACGCGAAGGGTTGGTTGTTTGCGGTTTGAGATTAAAACACCATTGTGAGAACTATGAAATGATTAAATAGCATTGCCTTATCACAGCTTCTTTGGCCATTGTTTGGGGCCTCCTACCCATTGTGCTTGCAACTCGGGAATATCTCACGCCCAGAATGCTGCTTGGCGATGATGCCATAACTCTGCAGCTTTTATATCGATTTTGATTATCAAAGCCCTACCAATGCGCGCTTTGTGGCCCTTGTTGCTGGCCTTGTTTATTGCTGTCGTTTCTCGGAAACAGCTTCCTAGAATTGACCCTGCAAGCCGTCTAAGCTTTCCGAGAGCTAGAATGGTTGTTCACAGCTACTCACTACAATGAGAAATCAAAGTTTACTTCCTGCAGTGCTTTCAGAGGTTGTTTTTCTGTTTTATGTGATTTTCGTGTGCACAGTGTAAAATGACAGGTAGAATTGAGTAGGTGTATTCAGGAGTTTTGTTTTGCAACATTTTATTTGGTCTAAAATCATGCAACCTTTGCGACATTTGGTTTTCCATTTTCCCCAAATGCGGAAATTAGATGCCAGGACGTTTAATGGTGGCATTTCTGAGGAATTCTTGCCTTTATTATTGTATTTTTCAAGGCCACTTGTTTTCTTCGCTATTTTGGACACTGATAAGACTGATCCGAAGGGATGCCCACTATGCATAGAAAATTGCACAGTTTTGCTTCAAAATACTTCCTATAATTGTTAAGTTTGTTTTTCTAGTGTATTATTGCTGTCAACTAGGGTCTGATTTATTTGTTATGATTTGTAAATGTCCTCTTTATTTAAAAAAAATTAAATAAACTTTTTTAAAAAATGTTATGCTGCCTTCGTTGACCAGAAAAAACCGTTTTTGGATCATGTTTTTTTTAAGTCTATTTTTTTAAATAAATAAACGGGACATTTTGAAATTATTAAAAATAACTCGGACCCTAGTGTAGAAGTACATATACACTCCCAAAATGTGTAATTTGTTTCATATTGGGCATCCTTTTGATTCGGGCTTAACACGCTGTGGTTGATCTGGGCAGATTAAATGACCCAAACATTTTCATTTCTTTTAATTTGAATAACAATTGCCCTTAGTGGCATTCTTAAGGCCGTGTGTTCATGCTGAATTGTGTAATTCTGAATATGTTTGCCACTGGAAATAAGAATATTTTAAAGAAGTAAATTTACATCTGAGACGTGGGCACCGAGAATGTCCAATAACAAGGAAGTGCGTGCATACACATTTTTATCACGTTTTTTTCTGCACCCTTTATTTTATTATAAAAAAGTTGTAAAGTTCGTTGTTGAGTTTTCGTTTGTTATTGAGTTGGTTGAACTCAAACTCGTCGTTTGGCTTCAAGGGGCTTCTGGTTTCATATGGTCATAGCCCTTCATTTATGAGCCCATTTTTGGCAACAGGGACACAAAATGCAAGACAGTGCGGCGCTGCCATGCAACTGGATATTGGAGATATTCAGTTTTGGTCGTAAAACTGTTTAATGTTTATAAATTACACCAAACTAGTTCTTCCGACCAATGGAGCCTAGTCGTTTTGTGCCAATTTATATGCCTGTTGATGTTCCTATTCACTATATGCCTTGCCTTGAGCTGCTAAGCTAAAAAGGGAGATTTCAAGGCTGATCATCCAAACGTGTTAGTGAGTGATGATATTGTCCATGTGTGTTAGTCTTCTGACTTTTCCACGTAATTATAAGCAATGGTGTGTGTGAGAAAAGAGAACTTATTTAGCAGTGAGATGTGATGAAAGATTTTTAAGACCTAGAGAAAATCACAAACTGACAATGTAACTGTATTCGATTCAGTTCAACTCAGTACCCTGCCCAGTAATTGAATTCCATGTGGTATGGGGCGTAATCCATCAAACCAGTATTTCGGGAAATTCCAACGCATTATTGCGAACACCATCTTCTCTAAACTTAATTTGTTGTCTCTTGAAGTCATCGTTTAAAAGAGAATTCCAGCGTCTTATATCATATAAGACCAATACTATGAATTTTAATTTTTATCATTTTCAAATAATTCATTTCATTTTTTTATTACTATTGTTTTTCATTATCTGGTATTTTGCTTTTTTATCAGTAGTTTGTGCATTTTTTACATTTATTCTTCGAATTTGATGAAAAATATGTTCAAAAACATGTTTGAAATTATTTCAGCTGCTCTGTACAAGTACATTATCGACTATAAGAGAGATTGTTAAATGTTTCACATTTATTTGCGAAAAATAAAATTAGGTTTTAATTTGTTTGCCAAACGCATATCTTCCCAGGTGGAAATATCAATATAAAACTTCACATCAGTTGGTAAAAAAAAAACACTATAAACGGTAATATCATTTACCATACTGATATCAGCACACCAAAAAAGACCACTTTCAATATAAATATAGTAATATTGCTAATGTTATTATAGAGATATATCAGTATAGAATCGCATACTGATCTTTATACCAATGTTACATGTGCCTACTGAGATAAGTTGGATTTTAAAAACATGTACATTTCAAGTCTTGGTATTGCCCTTATTCTCAGTATGGAAAGATAAATACTGTTATTTATAAATATAAGTTAAACATTTAGTGTATGCCATTTCCGTATCTCGGTTTATTTTAATCCAATGCAGCCGAATATTTATGCATTCAAATCGACGTATGGCAACCAGGAAAATAGAATCATTTTTTCGCATTCTCTTAAAAATGGTGAATGCAAATGTGATGTCTCCTTCAGGAGACGCCGGAGTAATTATCAAACTTCTTAAAGCTATTAAGGAAATTAGCGGTAATTAAAGCGAGGGTCCATTTTTCTTGTTTCTTGGAAACACGAATTATTCATTAACTCGCTCGACAAAGTTTTAACGAGTGTAACAATTCTAACTTTGCAGTTTTTTGAGTGCTGTAAGAAGATAAAAGCCTGAAGGCGTAACATTATAATGCTATTATCATTGCTATTCATGCTTTTTGAAGTGGCGTAATTTTCCAGTTAGTATCACCTTAACATGAAGGAGAATGGAATTAAAGGTATTATCATGAAAGCAAATGCAATACCGAAGCTAATAACGTTTCTACGTTTTTCTTATTGTGTAGCTCTGAATAATTTGCTCATTTGTTGGTTTTCTCTATTTGAAACTATTGCTGAAATGATTCCTAATTTACTCACTTATGCGTCTGACTATCATCCGCAACAAACAGCTGAAAGTATTCTCCACTTGCACAGCGCTCAAGAATTTCTGGAGCGGTTCTTGTGCCTCTTGAATTTGTGTTGAGATAAGGCAGTAGTGAAACACTGGTGGAATAACTAACATGCTTTGTTGTGTAATTCAATCAGTTTTCTAGGCTTAGACACCACCAGTGTAAGTATGCCATATATTGCAGTAATTTGCAGCTTGGAAATGAATTAATTGGGAAATTTGATCGATTTAAAATAGAATCACATGCATTTTATAATATAGAAAATGCGATTTTTAATGATATTTAATATCTGAGCAATGAAAGTTTTTTTAGAAAATAAACTGACATTATATGTACTTGTTTAAAGACCTAGTCATGTTCTGGACAGTTCGCTTTTAAAGAGATGTTCAAAAGATGCATGGACTGGTGTAGTGAAAATGTTTAAATATTTATTTATTTGGGAGAGTGGCATTTTGTGAGTGGTAGGCTTTTTGTTTATAACCAATTATTTTTCAGGGAATGGGGGTTTATTGGAAAACTGTGCTTGGGAAGAAGATATTGATTTTATGCTTGTTTCTGCATACTTTTTCGTGGAAAATTGTGTATTACTTTGCACTATTTTTTTAGGAAAAGTGTGGTATTGCATTAAGTTTAATCGTCTGGAAAAATACACTCAAAATAGATGTGTAGGCCTACATGTTATTTTCTTAATTAATGAATTCTATAAAATATCTGAGTCCTTAAATTCTATGTTAATGGGGTCCATCGATATAACTGGAAATATCCAATAGCACATGTGATTGACAGTAACGTGGCAGTAAAATGACAGTGAGGATACTCACGTGTGACTCAACGCACACTCGAATGAAAATAACGTGGTGCTGTCAATGTTTTAACAAAATTAAATATTTACACTGATAAATTGCACATGTTTTACTAGATTTTCACTTATTATTATGCACACTGAGCCTGGAATTTGAAATCAAATTACAAACTGAAGTGTCCAGCCTGTATTAATAATGTACACTGCTCAATATAATTAGGAGATATCTCAATATTTTGTGAAAGCAGATGTTGCAATAAACGTTTTCCTGTGGAAATGTGAAGAATGACACCGACAATGATAGTCAACAAAAAAAAACACAATTTCTATCAATGAATGCATTTATTGACATTTTAGTCATTTTTATGGCACCTGGCGACCTGCTAGGGCAGAACAAAACATCTCTGATAAACCAAAACAATTGACCAAGGAAACAAATCACCATCCCTAGTAGGGTGTATGACCCCCACGCACTCTC
>JAQIXS010000492.1:0-45339 GCA_034700785.1 Rossiulus vilnensis | reverse complement strand
GTGTTGGCCAACAACCCGGCCTATGGGGGAGTGTGGAGATGTAATTGTATAAAGTAACCAGTTTATGTCTACCTTGCATGATACAATTACAGTGAAACCTCTCTAAAACGGACATTTTCAAGGGACCGAAAGTCAACTCTGTCCACTTTGAATGGAAATAGAGGAATATTGTTTTTTCTTCTAAAGAAGTCAATTGCAAAGAATTTTGGAACGGTGTATAAAAACACGTTCAAAACTTCTGTGCAATTGCCTTCTTTTATAGCATGCTTGTGCAATTGACTTTCTTTTATAGCAAGCTTGAATTTTACAATGGTATTGGAAAAAATGGGTGTGATAATATGGGTGTATATGAAGAGGTTTCACTGTAATATTGCACTTCAAATTAGTTATGATTAAAGTTGCATGTTATTATTTTTCAATGATTTGTCTAGCAGTAGAACGACTGTTAGTGGCTAGGTGTAATTGTGTTGGTTTTTTGTGCCGAAATTAGGAATACTCTAGGCATTTTTAGTAATACACGTAGAAACTTTTAACATTTTAAAATTATTTACGAATATACAGAATATATTAAAACTAAACTTTAGATAGTACGATATGATAATCCAAACATACAGGATATTCTTTTTTTATTAGATGCCACTGAATTCGCTAGTTATTCATAATACTACTGATATCAGAGTAATATATATAGTGCATCTAATGATATCAACACATAACTCTAGCCTAGTTGAAGTTGGGTTTACTGCTACAATGTAAGTTCAATTAATTTCCCTAATTTACACTTTGTGTCACAAAGGCATGCAACTGCTTAACTAAAATAATAAAAAAATCAAGGTTGTTTAGAAAAGATATATAATTACTCTGTTCTTTTTGAAATCTTTAATGTTTTTCAGTGCGAAGCCAAATTGGATTACTGGGTCATTATTTTTCGAGCATAGTATTTTATGTTCGAAATGTAGATATTACCTTACTCTGCTCAGTTTATGCATTATTGTCACTAGAAAAGCTCTTTTGCTGTTGGCGCCCATTAAGGGCGCCATTATATACTACTATATAAATTTAATTTTTAATTTCAATCGACATTGCAATGTATCTAGATTACTTATTGCTATTTTGAAGTTTTTCCCTTCTCTATACGAGAACTCCATTATTTTCGTTATTTTGTGTAAACGCCAAATGAGAAAGAGAGGAGGAATCATACCCTAAGGGGGTATACCCCTTCTGACCATTGGTCTGAAGGAATAATGTATAGAGTAAAACATTAATAGCAAAATTCACAACAAATGAGTATGAATAGTTCTTGCTGAAAAAAAAGTACTGCATTAAGTATAAAGTCTAAGTTAAGATTATATCATCAATTGGCATAACTCTCCATTTTCGATTGTTTCTCCAAAACGTAAATCTTTGAGCACTTTCCTGCAAAGCAAACAATCGATATTATCGATTCGTTTTAACGGAATCGGCCACTGGGCTGCGTTATAAATAAAACGCGGTAGGAATGCGCGCGGATTTGCTGAAGGCTTGAAGAAGTGCAAAGGTTGGAAAGTGAAGAAAAACTTAGTTTTGTTTTAATTTGTGCAAATAGACGGTTTCGCGAAAGATAGTTATTCGGTGTGAACTTTATTCCATAATCTACTCTTGGAAGATTTCAGCCCAACTTTATGCGATGCAAGTGCATAATTTATCGGCTTCAGAGACATTGGTGATAACGGTATGTTTCAATTTCGCATTCCTTGTCTGGTTTTAACCAGGTTCTATTCCGGTGCTATGTACATGTTACGAAATAGTGCATTTGAATTTGGATCATGAGGCATCATAGCAGTTTCTGTCAATTTTGTTTTGTCGCATAATTATGGCCATACGCAAGGTAGTAATCGCTCTAAACGGCTGCTTTATATCGTTATCACCTTACCAGCTATTATAAGGTACACCACGGAACTGCCATTTCTAGATAGTTGACCATGCATATAGTTTGATTTTATTGAGACAAATGTAATGTCCGGATTTGACTAACATGAAATTACCCCTAACGATATTGTACTGAAAAATGCAATCATCTAATAAAATGGTTGCAGTAAAGCCGGATTCTTATTAAGTCAAGTACATTAGTTTTGTTTTGCATGTTTGCTTATTCGAAATGGACTATTCTACTTAAGAGTAAATCAAGTTAATGTCTTTTGAACGCTCTCTTGATAAAATACATGCATGTCTTGTCCACTTGGTGACTTGGACCACTGCTTGCAAAACAACAGCGTTTGAAATTTCCCATTTTTTGTTTTAAAAACTCCACGAAGGTAACTTGAAGGTATACAGGTGGGAAAAAGTCTTTCACAAAGATGAGTATAACACCTGATGTGAACACCGTTTATATCGCAATAAACATTCCTGGACAAATTAATTAATGGACAGTGGCAGAACCCAGATACTATTAAAGAAGTCTATGACATGGTTTCCATTCATCAAGTAAATAAATATTTTGCTTCTAATCCAGTTTCAAAAGATCATACAATAATATACATGTATTTGCAATTCCTTAAATTCCTGAGTACGATAAGGTTTTCAGAAAATTCCAGTGCTTTAAAGAATCAGGCACCTGACATAATTGAAGCTAGTTTTGGTAAATTTGCGACCTTCAAAAATTGCCATTCACGATTTCGTTTAATCTTTGTATAAGTTTGTAATAAATTATGATGATTGCGTCATCAACAAATGCGCATTTTTCTAAACAAACATCCTTTCATTTACACCATGAAAGGATTAATATTGAATAACACCCAGATAAGACAAATCTCCTGAAAGTCATATGCCAGTTTATTTTCTTTTCTTTTAATTATTATGCATATCTTTTGATGTTATAAAATCGTCCAAATGTTTGTGAAAAATATTTAAAATGTTTATGAACAAAGTTTCAAGCTGTATAAATTGTTGCACAATACTGTGTGTAGCCAATGAGGGCTAGCAGTCTGAGAAATCAAAATGTCAAAACTATGCAGCTATGAAAACAACTTACACAATGTAATTCATTAAACCTGGGAGAAACGGCGAGAGAAAAAAAACCACCGTTCTCAACAGGTGAAAGGCCGATTTTACAAGATTTTTGCGTTTGAAGGAGGAATCAAGCACATGTACTGATAATCAAAAGACCGCTAGACTACTGTAACATTAAATAATCACAATTATGAGCAGGGTTTCGACAAGTTGCTCTCATTTCTAATAACGTACGGGCCATAAATGTTTACAAGGCTATGATTTTGGATGTCAATTATGCTTTCTCAATTAGCCAATTTCCCCTACTATTCCCCACCCCCTTTTTCTTCTATAAATTACAGGTAAAGATCAGCACACAAATAAGGACCGAGAATTAGATTTCATCACAACAATGCAATTTCAAAACACAAGTGAAACTTAAACGGGGCAAGAGAAAATGACATTTCAATATACAATATCAGGGGAACCATGCGAGCAAAATGGCATATAATAGCTTCTTATAGGCTTGTAACATGCCAGGTTGTTTTAAGTCTTAGCCAACCAAAATCATGCGTAAGCGTGTATTTATCGTGCCTTTATGCTAGTGTCTGACTTAGGCCTGCTCAGTTTTCTTTTATATTAAAATCACTGCGAATCCAAATCTAAAGTGTCACCACCGAGGTAAACAAAACAAAACGTACATGGAAGGAAAGATAGGCACTTAAAATTATCGGGAAGAAAGGCTACAATTTCATCATTACTGCTAGCAAATCATGTGAAAACTAAAATCATCCGATGAATGAGAACAGACTAAATAAAGGTGGTAAATGATTCGTTGGCTTGATATCCATTAGAAGGCACACCGACAAATGATGTTTAAAGTCTGCTGAGTCTGAGGTGGTGGCGGTGGCAGCGGGATGTATCAAGCAGTTGACTAATGCATTAATTTACGATGTTTTCATATTTATAATACACAACAATTATGCCATAAAAATATAAACAGTTCATGTACAGGCTAGCTTAACTATTTGGACAGCTTACTAATGACACGTATAAGGGCTCCGTTTTCATCTCTAAGCCGCTGGTTTTCCGTTTTTAGCTGATCAAAGTGCTAAACAAAAAAAACAAAACGCAATAACAGAAAAATTAGTATGAAAGTAGTTAAGAGTAGAGATGGACGAAGGATTCTACCAGTGCACACTGTATGGAAGTGAGATGGGAAGTTCTGGCATTTGCACAATCTTAATATATTAATTTGCTTTACAATGACTTGAACTGACAGAAACGATCGGTTCAATCTGCTGACTGTAAGCATACTCCCTGTGCGACATGACTCCTCGTTCTTCCAAGTACACTACACATACAGTGGACCAATAGTGAGAGTAATTCAAAAATTAATGCAACCAGCAATTGTACAAACTGATACATTCAGATTCAAAATGCAAACAATCATTTCACTGTTTCAATAAGGAGTTTTCGGCTGCTATACCCATGCTAGAAGTTGTTAGCACAAGTGTTCTTAATGATGGGAAGGCTGCAATGATCGACTTGTGATTCAATAAGGAGAACATGTTATATTATAATTGTGAGGCCTTTGGGAGCAAAGGTAAACGTGTTTGACTATTCCACGTGAATTGACTCAGTCATCACTCTGTACACTTCTTAAAAAGTTTAAAACAAGAAAGCATATGGGACTAGGTTTAGCCAATTCACAATGGAGGATTTTCGCATTACACAACTGACTGCTTATGTGCAGGTACCCATTTACTTCACCTTAGACATCAATTGGCAACTTGACTATGAAAAATTTAAATCTTCCATTGCGTTAGTTTTTAAAATTAACACTACGCGTTCCTTAATGTTCATTAGTAAAATGCTAACTATAGTTAAGACTTGCACATGCATATTTTAACTTATAATTGTACTCGAGCAGGTTCCAAACGACACTGTAAGCTAGCCAGATATTCATACTTATAAGTTTTACATGTACACACAAACACCTAAATGAAATACAACACAGTATTTGCATTTACAGAGCATAGTCATTGAATGAAGAATAGAGTGATTAGAAAAGAAAGAACTTGCAAGAATGTTAATTTTTGATAACGAACCTCTAATAATAATTAGGGTTCCCTTTTTACACAAACTAATACATGTATACTGAAGATGGAAAAAAAATGACTAAAAAGGCAATAGAACGAAAATGTTAAGTTTCGTGCATTTTTGTTTGTTTGTTTGAAAAATAAGCAGCGCATTTATGAATGCCTTGCAATACACCTATCTGTATGTGCGTTAATACTGTTTAAATAGAAGTATTTGCAAACTTTCGGCGAATTTATCAATTCGGTAAGATTTAGAAAACATACAAGAATTATCATACCCCTCTTGTCGTTTTTTGTTTAGATCCACTACTGTGTATTAGCACAGTTTCAGATTTTGTTTGTTTTGGCAAACGTTTTTTTTAAAGTAAAGTATTTTCAAACAAGCAAACTGCACTATTTCCTTAGAATTTCTGCTGTTTTGTAAGTCATTAACCAAAATGGCTAGTATTCTAAAAGTAAACTGTTAAAGTGCTCTATAAGGTTTAATCAGTGAAAAGCAAACCAACAAACTTACATGCATAAAGTAGCTACTTATCCACACGTACACATCACAGACAAATAGATCTATGCAAATCAATTCACTCTACGCTGTTCCAGTCTTCCACTATTTTAGTTTCAACGTAAGTGTCAAAATAAATGGAAAATGAGAACAAAGTAAGGATTTGATCAGCAAGACCTAAAAAGTTACCTATTTGGTCAGTTTGGAAACCACACGAGTCAAAGCCCTATTTTCAGCTTTTAATTTGTCATTTTCTGCTTTTAATTTTTGCATTAACTGAAAGAAAACAAGAACATGTCGTATTATTCAAATTAATACGCAAAAACCTATTCTAACAAAGAAAATATCATGTACAAAGTGAGGACTGAGGAAACCTGTAAGAATAATGTAAACGCAGTTTTGTACGTCTTACTAAAAAGCGGAACGATGACAGAAATGAACATCATTAAGTTCTTTCTAGAAAAACGTTAACTAAGTATGAACTTGGTTTAGTGGACGTGTTTTTTGAAATTCAATGCGTGAAATAAATAAAAATAGTTTGCAAACATTTTTTTTTTGCAATTTTACTACCTTAAACGTTTGTAACGTTCTTATTGGGGTGATACAATTCAAAACAAACGATGGGAAAGAAAGCCATTCATTTTTGTGTATTCTTTAGGTTATAAACGTTTTTACCTTTAATTCTTCTTCCATTTCTGATGCCTTCCTTTCTAGTGCCCGCTTCTCCTGCAATGAAAAACGAGAAAAATTTAGTTTGCAAAATAACTAGTTTAAGTTTAGGTCATATTTAATAGGCTGCATTTAATACTTACTCTCCTTTCCGCATCAGTAGTTGCATTTCGAGCATTGTTCTAAAAAAGAACGAGTTGGGATTATCGTCAAAATGATTGAGCTTGGTGTACTTAAAGATGCTAAAAACATTCGCGATTTTTACCTGCAAAGCTTTATCTAGTTGACTCCTCGATTCATGCAACTCTTGTTCGGTCTTCAATAATTTCTCCTTTATCCTTTCATTTTCTGCTTTTTGTTCTTCGTATAGCTAAAAATGCGCATAGGTAGAAACGTTAAAAACCGGGCCAATTTAATTGTTAGTAATTAGATGAAGCAAATAGAAACCTTTTTGTAGTCTTTCTCCCCTGTATCATTCTGACTGGTAGTGCTTGTCGTCGATCCAGCTCGGCTTTGACGCTCAGATCTGTCAGATCGTTCAGAAAGTCTCGATGGAGTTTCTGCCCTGCTGCCACTTTCCGACAGGGAGCTAGTAGATCCATACCTTGAGGACCGGTAACCTCGGTCACCTATTGCCTAATGATTGTGATAAATTAATGCAAAAATCTGGTAAATAAAATAGTGAAGTGCTGGAACAATGGAATAGTTTCCATTATCATCACCACTTTCACCCTTAAACGTGCTTTGTAATACACAAGTCGCTTGGTTAATGCATACCCTGGCCAAGATTATGCTGCTGATTATAAAGTTAAGTTGTACTATAGAACGATTATAAAATCTCACCAAAATCTAACATAATAAGTTATACATGTACCATGAAAGAGATCGTTTAATTTTGGAAATGCGAAAGATGCATTTTAGCAGAGTTTAATTACAGCAAAACAAGATAAACAAGTGTTATCTGATTTTGTGAAATCGAGCTTTAGCACGCTTAAAAATATTATTCGCTATTATATTTGTACACCTGCTTTTGTTTCATTGTTTTGCATTTTTGAAACCAAAAATATTGCATGACCAGCATGGTATCAAATTCGGATGCAATGTAATTTGTCAACCTAGCATTAGCAAGATAATGAAATTTCAGCAAAACATCGTATAATTCAACTAAAGTACTTTTAAAGCTGAATCAAAAATTATGTGCCTAACACAGAATTTTATTTCTGACAACTTGCTAAATTTCCCCCTCAAATTTTTGTCCGCTACTGTACTTCATATAAATTGAAAAATGTCTCATTTATTTCTGCATAAATTAACGGGACATTTTAAAAGTATGTAAAACACCAAAGGTGATAGCGCAAGACCAATTCATACGGTTGAAAAAAGTAAATTTAACAATGATAATCGTCAGTTCAACCTTAAAGGTTCGGTCATTCGGCATCTTTTGTGTCCGATTTATTGTAAATGATTTTCGAGAGTAATTTAGTAATTAGGAAATGCCAAGCAGCTGCATATTTGACGAGCTGACCTTGGTTGCCTGATTGGTTAATAGGCGGACCAATTTATCAATCCTCTCCTGGCGCACTTGAAAATTTGCGAAGTACGCTTTAGAAACATAATTATAGCGCAAAAAATAATGGCAGCGAATCTTTCCATGTGTTCTTTCCTTGAATCTCATTTAAAAATAGCTGAAGTGAAAACCATGCTGGCCAAGTAGTACATCTACACTTCACCCCATTTACTTACTACCCACGGCGCAAGAACAAACTTTCATCGTTTATACTACATACAAGCATGCCAACAAAAAGGGTTTCGCCAATCTAGGACAATACGGTGACAACTCGACTTTTAATAGTGACTTGGCCTTTGGATGTATTTTAAATGCCAAATCCTTGCTTTTATGCACAAGAAGAAGGCCGTTCAGACTCAAAAACCGGCACAGACGTCAGTCAGTTGTGTCGTTTTTGCATACTGTATTTAAACAAAGAAGGACAAACAATGCTGAAAATGCGGACACGGATAAGGCCTTGATTTGAAATATTTAAATTAATCCTATTAAGAGTGACTCCTCAAACATGCCTATGTTTGTACCTAAATACACCCTAACTGTAGCTAGCCACATGGCAGGTAAAAATCCCCAGATAGGCATCGTCCCCATGTGTTGATGGGGTGAAAGACATTCCGTTCAAGTCAATGCCCAAGATCTGAAATGCTCGCATGTCAATCTCGTTTATGAAAAAAAAATTACTAATAATAAAAACAGTTAAAATAAACCGAAGCTATTTTCTTTAGTCTGTAAATAGCACTGGCGTGAGTTCACAATTGTGTGCTCTGCTTGATGTTAGCCACAGCATAAGCAAAGATTAATGACATAAGTGAGGTTCCTACTATCGAATAGAAGTTACAGAATCCTAACATTCTCTTCATTTCCGTGGTTTTGCAATTAGGGTAAACATTCTTAGATCCAGCAACAATGACCTACATGTAGTTATGCATCGTTTGGCATCCGCTATCATACGTTACATGTCGATTGACCTTACAACCTTACAGTTGTATGTTAATTTCCCCCAAGGCTGATTTTATTTCCTATTGGCATATTTGCAATTTGATTGGGTTTTGATTATTGATAGCAATGCCTTCTGGCATTTTCACTGTTTTTTCGAACAATTTTTTGAAAAAAAAGTACCTGGTATGGTTTACTATAAGATATAAAATGCACTTTTTGTACCCCCCCCCCTCCCCCCCCCCCAGAAATTTTGACTTCAATTCAAATCAATACGGTAATAAAAAAAAGTAGTATATTCGCGTATGTTAAAAATCTGTCAAGACTTCTTTGCTTAGTTAAATGAAATTATCGCTAACAAAGCAATGCAACTTCTATCGGGTGATATCTGCGTGGCTGGATTTAATAAATGCTTACGGCTAAAGAACCATAGCTTTCGATGGCAGCCGTTCGACTGGGCATCGGACTAGAGGCCCTTGCGCTTCGCCCAGGCGTTGATAAATTCACGGAACTGTGAGAAGTGGAAAGCGGGGATCCGTAACCACTAGAGGATCCCCCAGAAGAAGCCAGTCCTTTGTGGGACGCGAAGGATCCCCCAGAATGCGCCAATCCGTTCATGTAGGACGTGTCGTAGGCGGAAGACGTGGACGCGTAAGGGTACGTGGGCATGAGAGTGGCTCCAGAAGATGGCCGAGAGTAGAGAGAGTCCGAATAGGCGGACCCCGAGTAAGAGGGCCCTTTGGTATTGTAAGGAGACGAAGAATAGCTGGAGCCGGAGTAACCGACATTCGATAAAGTTGGTGTACTCAAATACGAGGACGAAGGAAGGGAACTGCCGTACATGCTGCTGCTGCCGCCACTGCCCATCATCGAGCTAGGTCCCAGCCCTGAAGAGTAAGGGCTTGAGGACAGCGAAGGTGTAAGTTTCCCGTAAAGGCCACCCGAGGACGAATAGGGACCGTAAGACATTTTAGCGAAATTGGGTTGTGAGCACCGAATAAACAGCGTATCAACAGCTTCCAGAAATGCACATTGCTCAATTCCACCGAAGTCGAATCATCCGGAACAAACGAGGAATGATTGACACTGATGGCGAAGCGATTCGGAACACATGGTTGGTGGAATATCCAGAAATCCGCACTAAAGACTTCTTCTCGGAGCACGATGCGATGCTGGAAGAAGTGAGTCAATCTCAGCTGTTGCAACACCGAAATGCGGTTCTGATCTGGCAAGATGACTCGGTGTAAATGCTGTCCACAGCCAGCAGCCGCAAGAAGTTCAAGTTTATTTGGAGACGCGCACAAAAAAAAGAAGAAAAAAAAAAGAACCTGGATCAAAATAAGTTCTGTCTGCGCTAGCGGAGGCGGCAATTTTCTTCGAACGGTATCTTATCCAAGTTCTCCAGGAGATGGTCAGGACTAGGCACACAAAGATTGAAAGAAAAGAATATCGGAGAAAATCCTTCAAATACTATGTTTTTAAAGTTCTCAAGGTGAATCTCCAGGAGATGATAAGGACAAGTTGCAAAAATAAATATATATCAGAGAAAATCCTTCCAATATTGTTTTTCAAGTTCTCCAGGAGGACCAGCCACAAAAAAAACTATCGGAGAAATTAATCAGGCAGCTTTGAGTTCTGAGTAGCGCTGGATGTCATTGGCATCGGAGTAAGGTGTCTGAGGACCTCGAGAGTTGAAATCGAGAGTTGGGCAACGTCCGCCCCCACTGCACCACGCTCACACAGATGCTGCGTCCCCACCCCCCAAAACAAGCGCACAAGGGGCAACGTCTGCGAAGCAACGACTAGTTTAACCGAGTGATTAGCGAGACTTTAAAGATAGATCTTGGGTTCGGACAGTTTTTTTTTCATCCCTCTAGTTTTTTGAAAACTGTCTGAAGATGAGCGCTTGTGCCAGGCGATGCCAAGTGAGAGCAGTTTCGGTGCCAAAATGCAGAAGCAAGTAGCAAGGAAGCTGGTGGTGGTGCGAAGCTATCGCTAGTTTTCAGCGTCGTCTCAGCTAACTTCCATCCCATTAACTCAGGCTTTTATTTTGGGAATCCAAGCTAAGGGCAAACAGCACGAGGCAAGCCCCGAAATGGCTACGGGGAATTATTAGTAGGGGCGGAGGCAACGTGTTAGGAAAAGTTCAAGCATTGCGTAACTATTTTGGTCACGGGTAAGGAAGGTTTCAGAGAGGGGGTGGAGAGAGTACGGGGTTTGCTGGAGAGTATCTCCATTATCCAGCCCGGGTGATTTATAGGTGCAACACTGCGAGACCACCGAAAATGCGAGCGGGGCAAACATTGAGGGCGTTGCAATGAAAACCAATTGACAATTTGGCACTTCTGTGCTGAGCCCAGGGCAGCACATGGTGGCCCAGGGATCCGTTCACTCGCATTCAAGGGGCTGCTTTTGGCAACTGGCGCGGTACGATTACAATGAGTCATGTGGAACAATTGGCTTACTCTACCCATGATTGCATCGAGTATTTGTGTTTGTGTGTGTGTGGTGTCGAGATCAGGTTTCTGCCTTCCAAGCACATCCGGGAAGGTCGGAAAACAAAAACAAAGCAAACTGCCTCTCACTTGTCTGTAGTCAAGCGATGATGGCATAGTGGTCACATTTGTCCGCACATTCCGGAGATCTTTGGTTCTGATCTGTTGGCTATCGTGATTTCTTCCAGTTTTTTTGGGATTAGTTTTAACGTAATGATTTTGCTTCAAATACTTATTATTCCACATTGTATAATTAGTCATCTACTAGGGTCTCCGTTATGTTTTAAACATGACATTTCAAAATTACCCGTTTATTTAGAAATAAAGAAGTAAATTTGAAAAATAAAAACATATCGCCACTTATGCAATATTTTTTTTCTTCAAAATTATCAAATTTGCAATAAATAAACGGGACATTTTTAAATTATAAAACATAACGGATACCCTAGTAGATGACTAATTATAAGTATTTGAAGGAAAAAGGTGTACTTTTTTTGTACTCTTCAAAAAACTTCTAAATAAACTTTCAAACAGTGATCAGTTAGGTCTTCAATCATAAGTTTTTTATGTACATGTACAGATATATAGGCCTATATTGTATATTAGTACTTTCACTGATAATAGCAATTTAACATGCTTTGTGCATGCGTTATGGAAATATGATTCGTGATTTCTCGGAGCCATCCACCATGAGGTTACAGATGACATTTTTGACTATTTAAACACAAGATCGATAATATAAAATAAATCCCCAAAATGTACTCATAAAAAACCATTGACGTCGGGTTCCAAAACAAACGCTCTGGGTTTCAATTCTGATAACACAACTATCTCTTTATGCGGTAAGAATTTCGCCAATTGAAACTTTTGAATGCTCGTATTAGAGTTTAAACAACTAATGCAACTTCCAACATTTTAAAATATTTTAGCTAAAATTTCTGTTCTCATGGCTTTTTCTGATGACATAGTTTATTAATGATCTATCATTTGAATCAATTCAATTAGCTTAATTTGAAGAATAGGAAGGCATCACTGGTAAGAGTTGGCTAAGATTGAAAAAAATGACGAATATAGTGAGTAACAATTGTTTTATATGATTTCTATAATTTCAGAAATGTCTCTCAAAAACAAAAAATCCAGTAATTAATCTTGACTTGTTCTCATTTTTGAGATTGTCGATTTATACGAATTAACGTGTTTTCAGTAACTACTTGCAACCTTTTTTTGTGAAACCAACAATAGCTACAACACAATGCCAAAAATATCTGCTTGACAGCATAATTACAAATTTGCTGCGAAGGCCGCACATGTTTCAGTGTAGCTGGGGTGTTAAGTGACATGCAATATCAATTTTAATTTTACATGCCCACGCCATATTATGCATTTAGTATACAGTGCAAAATGCGGCATACGTCCAATTAGTAATTTCACATAAATGGCCTCTATTATTTTAACCACTTTAACCTTTAAAGATGTGAAAGGTCAGTGGCAGCAAAAAAACTGAATACATACAAATTGGATAGGATTATAATTTACCCAATGAAAACTAGTAATTACCATGCTGTTATTTCTATTATTAAATTAATATGCTACACGATGTCTGGCCATTTTCTGCTTTTTAAATTTGTTTAAACTCTTAATTCCTACATGTGAGCTTTGTTCGTCATTATACAGGGTGAAGTAAAAGTCTAGGCCTCGCTAATACATGTATCAGTAAAATGGCAACAGGTTGGTAAAATCTGATTTCACAGTTGAATAGGAAATGAGGTGAGGATTCCAGAAAACATCACGCATGAGATTTTACATCATTGTAACAGTTACGTAAAGAGAAAACAAACCAATCAGAAAGTTGTAGAGCAGCGTACGTTTATTGTTACATGTAGTTGTCAAATACGAAGGTTCAGATGACACAAGCAATAACAGAGACATTAATCTACATTAACGGTTACAATTTTAAAGAATTGTTCAAGCCATGTAAATGATGTCAGATGTTACGCATGATGTTTTCTAGAATCCTCACATGTCATTTACAATTCAACTATGAAATCAGTTTTTTTTATATCTTGTTATCATATTGCTGATATTAGCAAGGCCCAGACTTACACCGTACCCTGTATACTTATCAAAGAAATAACTTATATTCATTAAAACAAAATCACAATAGTTTCTAATTAATAAACATTGAAACGTGCATTAAGCGTCATTATTACTTCAATAATCTAAACTTTAAGTGGCCTAAATCTAAACAAGAATTTGGGTAACGCAACATGTTTTATTAGTGACATCAAACTTCACAATATACATAACATTTAAAAACTTCTCTTAAAAAGAAAACGGTGACCAACTAAAATAACTCTTTTTTTAAAAAAAAATACCCTGCGATTAAAAGCAACTTTAAAAGTCATTTAATACAACTCAGTATCTTGAAATAAGGCAAGCCGAGATGCATAAGCCCACACCAAATGGTAATAACACTGGATCAACGATTGGATATTTAGTACACAGTACGTTAAATATGAAGACCCACACAAATCCAGCAAACACTAAATAATTAAAGCTTTTTGAACAAACCGATTGCTCTTCAGCATCATCCTTATTTTCGGTCCGGTCATCCACTCGTCCATCACTCTCTAACTTTTCTGTATCACCATCCTGAAAAGTGGAAAATCGGAATTACAATACAGACTAGCATACAGAATATTAAAAGTCAAATTTTATACTTCAAAAGGGATGAATAAGAAATAAGGAAAGCAAGAGGGGAAGAAAGTCAGCGTAAACTATAAGCACAATAAATAACTGAAATAGTTACTGCATCGTAAAGTCTTGTATATATCTTTCTTTTTCCGTGTGTCTATTACTACAAAGAAGGCTTATTTGAATACTATGCCAACACTGTAAATAAGTGTCACAGTTTATAACCGTCGCACTGGCATATTGTGAGGACTTAAATTCAATGCTAAAATATAGTATACCTGTTCCGCTCTTAGTAATGTTGGTTTTGCACTTCGAAATACAGTACATACAGAGGAAATTGTCCCTAATAAAAATTAGAAAGCGCATGGAGCATGCATTGAAACAGACAAACGACTGTACTTTTTGAATGCATTTGAACAAACCAAAGAAGAATTAGCACATGCAAACGGCAAAGTACAATGCAAAATCACTAAAATAACAACATGAGACGTAGGACAATGGACAGACATGCCAGTTGCTGCAAAGTCAGCAAGAAATATTTTAAAGTAGTCCATACACGATAAATTTTAACCAACTGAAAATTACGTTTTCTCATCAGTATTTCCTTCTTATAAATAAAGCATCTTTAATGATCAGATTCTGAGTTATTCAAAAGGCACGAATGCCACAATCATGGATGGACACCTTGTATGAAAGAAGTTGTGAAGAATTGCCAGTAGTGTAACGTCAAGAAAAAAAGAAAAAGAAGGAATTTATTATTTATAAAAATAAGAGAGGAAGAGCGAGAGAGAAAAACGCTTTTAGGGGTATTTAGTAATATGTTACTAACATCTAAATCTAAATACACAACTCCAGTAGAGCGTCTTTTGGGCCTTCTCCGTCTTTGAATTGCAGCTTGGGTAGCCTGAGTGTTTAATGGCACTTTCTCATTTTCTTTATCTTGATCTAAATAAAAAAGGCACATAACTTTAAAACCAATGTTTCCTACAATAACAAAGTAGCTAGCTTGCATTTTATCCAAATGAAACTATTTAACAAATCCTAAAGCCATTGTTTCCAGAATGAAATGAAATTTTCAGTGACCAAACTAAAACAGTAACTGACTTCAACAAAATAGCCACTTCCCTAAAGCTTCTCCCCAGTTTATGAACTACAGATTTGGTTTCTTTCAAGATAGTTTAACAGCTAATCTTTAAAAAAAATACACGTATGAAAATGACCAAAGATGAAGAGTAAGTGAGCAATTACTAGCCATCTATTAATACTGGCAAAAAGCATGGTAAAATAGCGATTTCAGTAACTTCGATGAAACCATCTGGGGGCTCAGATTAAATGTAGGTGACACTTGCATTGCTAAGAATGAGCTTTATGAAGAGTACTGACATTTGAATCTTTGGGAAAGTTTTTCAATGATTAGCAGGAGCCTATCAGCATATTTAGGTTTAGGATAACGAATAAAAAAAAAGATCAAATGTATTTTACATTGCAATAGAAATTTTGTCCATTTTTATTTGCTCCCTAATTTCGTTTGCTATAAAGTTAAAAAGTGATGGATTATACACATCCAGAAACATCAATAACGTACATGTATTTTTCTCTCTACACCAAAAATTATTTTGCATATACTTTGTATCCGACCCTTCATCCTACTTTGTGTGACGTCAAATGTAGGCTGCCTGATAGTGTTTTCACGTTTGTAATTCTCTGTTACATGCCGACTCATTAAAAATGAATAAGTTCCAATAAATATAAAAAAACACTAATTTACCTTTGAGATCATCCTCATCATTTTGGGCTCGAGATGAAGGCCTCGCTTTCAACGTAACAGTAACGGTGGTGTCAACGTCGGAGGAGTTACTGTTCGAGGTGGGCCCGCTACGACAGGTGTACACAGGGGCAGTGGTAGTGGTAGTTGTGGTGAGGGTTGTTAAAGTAATTGTTGCGGTAATTGAAGAGTCAGTGTCACGAGATCGCCGTACCGATTCGGCATCCTCCTGTTGTTAAGGTTTAAATTATGGGGTTCATGGGCTAAGCATGGTTTAAACTTAATGTTACTGAAGAGGGTTATACATTCTTTGTAAAATGATAAAACTGGAAATTATGAAGATTGCGAGAAGATCTATTTACCTGGTATGCTAATTATGTCGATTATATTAGCACAATTTATTTCCTTCATAGTAGAATGAGCATGATCTAGATGACTGATTTTTTCCTTGTTATCTCAAGTCATTTTTTTAAAATAAAATGGTTAATTGCTTCAATTTCACATTTCATGATTTTTTCTTCAATTTATGGGAAAATGCCAAGAATCTAACAACCTTATACTTTTTTTGTATAGAAGAATGATAAATTTCTACTTAATTAACCATTTTGAATAGAATCATGTTTAGGGGATTGCATTTATAGAACGGTTTTAAAGTCAACAACATTCCAAACATCACTTCTATACAGATGACTTCCACACTAATATTTGAAATGACTCAAAATAAACTACACAAAACACAAGTCAAATACTACAATTACATGCATGCCCAAATCACACTAACAATTTTATCAATGAAAATCATCATAATGCAATTCACAACTGCATTGTTATTTCAACTGCATCATTGTACTGACATACTGTTTTATGGCAACGGATCAACTTGTATTTTTTTTTCTATTGCTCAATTTATTGATTATTTCTTATATTTACCCCGATATGATAAATAAAAAATTGAACCCCATTTTTAGTATCGTTTCAAGGCAATAACTACCAAATTCAAGCTTCCTGGCTCATACAACAGAAATTAGCCACATATCAAAACTAACTTCATTCTACCTTTCCATCCCAATAAAATCATTCCAGAAAATGCCTATGTTAAATAAGTGTTTCACAACTTACAGCAGCTTTATCTTCTTGCTCGAGCCTCACACGCCACGATGCTCTCCGTTCAACAGTGGCTCCTGTCCGACTGTCTGGCCTGTCTTCCACAGGTGCAGCAGGTGTAGTGGTAGAATTTGTTTTCTGTTCTTCGGGAGAGGTATTCTTCTTCTGGACCAATTGCTCAGCACTCTTCAAGTCTTCTAATGTCACGCCCTACGCCGGGGATTTACAACCATTATTTTACACTATTCAGGCAAGTACTGTAAGCAGACTGTACAAAATGTGTTACCTGAGTCGAGCGTCTGGTTTCTCGTACTCGTTTTGCGTGTGCCTTTCGCTGAGTTTCAGACTCTTCATCTCGCACAGGTGGAACAAATGACCTGACGAGGGAAAAAAATCAATTACAAGAAATCTGAGAATTAATGCATTATGTCTATAATTAATCTAGAAAACTGGGAAATCTTACCTTCTCACGGTCATATTTGCAGTAGGAGTTCCAGGTGTTGAAGGGGTTGTAGGCGTGCTGGCATTAACCACAGCAGTGTTGTTCACAGCAGATGGCAGTGTAATTGTGGCAGGTTGAGTAGTAACCATCAAAGGGACCTCGGAAGCAACTATGCGTTCTCTTCTTGGTGGAGGCTCTTGCGGACTGTTATAAAAACGGTTAAAATTAACAAATAAGAGCTTTAAAACGCAGTACAATGCTTGTTAACATAGTAGCAGAAATAGACAGAATGCAATCTTAAAATGAGTAATATCCATAACATGCACATATTATAATGACTGCATGCACAGGGCAGTTAGTTTCAAAACCATTTGAGGTTAAAGAATGCAAACAAACTATTCAGATATTTGGGAGTTTTCTACATTAACGTTTTATAGATAAACTGGAAAACAAAACTTTACAACCTGTAGAGAACGTTTCTCTCTCATAAATCTGACATTTGTATCAGGAGTTAATTTAGAAATGTAATTACTGTGTGTTTATAGGTTAAGCGACCCTGCTAATAAGTAAATACATCTAGGAATGCTACAAAGGATTGTCAAACACTTACTATAACTTGTCAATTACAGTCAAAATTATTCATTTTGATAACTCAAAACTTTGTTGTTGTATTTCAACACATTGATAAAATAAAAAATAAGAAAAATAATACCACTTATTCTATAAACAAACACATAGATCGATTTTATGGAGAAAGTCCTGGTCACTGTGTTATACCACATGAAACATTCTAAGATTCTGAAGAATTGTCTGTGTTGCATTAATAACTTCAAATGATTAAAATGTAATGGGTTATTTTAAAAGCATTGTTTAGCAAGCTTATTTTAAAGTAAAACAACTAAACCTTTACGTAATACTGGAAAAGATGACAATATTCACTCATGAAATAAGATTTGTACAATGTCATCTTTTGATTTGTGCATATTCTGTTTAGATATAAATCTACAAGCAATTATTTCTGCCTCCAAATATACCTTTTCATTTGCTCCACCGCAGCCACCATAGATCGCACACTGATGCATGGATTTGTAGATGGAGAAAAATTAGATTTACTCATGCCAAATTTCACAGGCAAAGATTGCCGTTGTCTAGCCTCATAGTTATGCAAGTGTGTTAGTCTGTAAAAGGACCTATTTTGCATTGCATGCAAAAGAGAATGCAAAATAGTTAAGTAGGAAAAGTTTAAAAAGCAAGGCAAAACTTAATACTATTAATACAAGCTGTATTAGGCAGAGCAGGATTAAACAGTATTAGAATATAGGATCAGTTGGATGGAATGCTTGTCATTTTCATTTTGAAGAAGATAATTACACAGTCACAACAGGATCTTGACTTGAGAATTTGTTGTTGCAGTAAAAAAATTTTAAAAGTCAATCACTGAAAGCTGTTTAAGCCCTATTTTAAAAATACATTTCTGCACGATTTAATGATAAACCTAGTACTTCCATGAAATATGCTAATAAAAATATCTTTGGAATTTTTATGATAAAGTACTCTTAACTGATGTTTTGGATAACAGTAGCTTTAAAAATGCATACCGCACATCTGAGATCTCAACACTTGCAGGTCTCTGGTTTTCTTTTTTCGTTTCCTAAGAAAATGTATTTAAATTAGAAAATAAGCGACACTGTGAAATTAGGTCATGGCTTGATACAAAAATCTTACCGTTACTTTATCTTTTTCATTAGCTGGCTTTGAGCGTAAAACAACTTCTTCCTCATTTTGATTAGTGTTTTCTGAGGCATTGGCAGATGTGCCCGGCTTTCTTACGGACATTCCTCTTCGCCATGATGGCACCTCTTCACTATCATCTTGAGAATTTGACACCAACAATGCAGGAGCCTTAAAACATAAGGGATATTAAAACAATTAAATTTTATTCTATATTTCTTGACTAAATTAATATGAGTATATGACCATGACAATGATCCAACCTGGGTTGGGGGCTCCCTATTCTTAGCAGCTTCTGTCGTAGCAACTTCATTAGGTTCCTGTAATAAAAATAACAATAAGTTTACTGTAATCAACAATTTACACCAGTTATATTCACTGAGAGCTCATTTTGTCGTCAGTAAACTTACTTGGACAGAGATGACTTCGCGAGTACTTTCATTTTTGTTTGCCTTATTCTTCTTTTCTAAATTATGGGGAAAAAATGCAAAAATTAGTGTCCATCGAGAATTAACGGATATAACAATGACGGTACAAGCACACAAGAATTTACAACAGGTTGCATGCTCAGCACAATTTAATACATGAATTTTTAAAACAGATATTATCAAGTAAGTAACTTGTAAAATATCCTATTTGATCCTCCCTTGGGCTTTTATGCAAATAAATGATTTGAAATAGATTACAAAACTTGCTTATCTGTTCAATGTAATTTTGATCATATGGTTCATGCACCTTGATATACCACCTGAATGCTTATCGCTTAAATAAATTTTCAAACCTTACCAAAGCTATGTACACTGTTTATATCACTAGAATCACTAGACTCATCAGAGCCTTTGTTAGCATTAAAGAAAAATGTAAAAAAGGTATGAAAATGCAGCAGTGATTGGCTGCTGTTATGATACTAATTTTATTTCGGAAAAAAAATTACTAACTTACCAACTTCAGAATCCTCAGAAGTTTCTTCACTACTTTCTTCTGATTCTGTCTCACTTGAACTAACTGTGGCAATAGGAGCGCCTAGAAAATTAAAATACGTTTCCATTAATACCAAGTTTCTCACATTTGCAAGCTTGTCTCGATAAATATAAGCATAGCCATCTACTTTTATCTTGCAAGATCGTAGTTTCAATTTGAACCCTTTCTTGGGTTTTTTCTTTGTTGATAACGTTGGTTTTGTCTGACACACTCATTCTTGTTACAGAGCTTCTAATTAAAAATGCAAAATTTCTTAGGAAAATAATCAAATGCAGGTCAATTAGCAATTAAGGATGAAATACCCACCGTCGTTTTGTAGATGTTACATTATCAAGAATAGATTGCATAGCGGATTTTTCCTTTTCGCGTTCTTTTATTAACTAGAATAGGCAATGAATGAAATTAAACAAGGCTTAACGATTACATAAAGCAGCATGCTGGCATCAATTGATATATCATTAACTTACAGAAATTTGCCGTTTTTTAAGTTCTTCTAAAAGTGTGTCTATCTCTACATCTGCAATATCAAATGCCGTTTGGCCCTAAAACGCAGCAAGTAATCATATAATGGCATTTACTGAACATGCAAATTTCACACTTCAGATCCCAGATCCTTAACGGTCTGAACTTTTGAGCATGTATAAATCTTACTGAAAAATTCCTGATTTCCATGTTACAAAAGTTTTCCACTAGTAATTTGCATGACTCTTTTTGTCCCCAATGGGCTGCTGCATGTAAAGGGGTCCAACCATCCAAGTCCTGAGCATTGATATCCAATCCAGCTTGCAACAAAATGCTGAAACGTTTGATGAGTTTTATGAAAAATAAAATTCGTCGAGCAATCCTTTACTATCCACATTTTGTACCTGTCAATTAGATAACCCTGAACAGTTGTATGAAATTACCTCATAACTTTAATGTAACCTTTTGCAGCTGCCACATGTAGAGCTGTTGCTCCAGTTTTAGGATGCCTATTGTCACAAATTTCTTCACTATTTAGCATCTTGTTGGCGTCTTCCAACATTAAATGTTCCTCCCTGTTTCTTGCAGATTCACAATCAATACCTAGAAATCATTCAATTTATATTCCTTTTCTTTGGGGAAAAAATTAAAATATCAAGTTTTAAAATGACTTCACTAACCTTCATTATCGATTTCCTGTTGCAAGAATTCTTCCATGTCCCCAGTTTCGGCAATATCTAAAGGTAACTCACCATCGTTGTTAACGGCAGCAACGTTAGCACCATTCTCAATCAGGTACCTTAAACGTGTTAAGAACACTCATTAATTTAATGAGTCGAATTACGTTAATTTTTTGTTGGAAGTGGCCTAAACAGATTTAATACATGTATTACTAAAGTGATTTTAAAATTGTCCAATGAAATGTCTACATACTTGGCAATGCTGACAAATCCACACGATGCCGTAGCGTGTAGTGGCGTCCAACCTTCATTGTCCCCACAGTTAACATCTGCACCATTCTCTACTAGGAACTCAACCATATCCAAGTTGTCATCTATACATGCCTATGTTTAAAAATAAAAAGGTGATATAAAACGTCACAGTATTTAGAAAGCATATCGGATTTTGGTTTTTATTTTCATCATTTTCTTATGAAAATCCGTTATTGATTAAATATGTGGTGAATCGAAGGGATAGGAAAAATATAAACAGACAGGTATATGCCTACATTGAAACTGTGACACACTTTAAATATATTCCCTCAAAAATAAATATTAATCATTTACACCTAGAAGTACAATGGTACAATTTGAGGAACGTAATTTTTGAAAAAGATAAACAACCTTTCTTTATCACCTGATTGACGTTTTTGAAGGCTTTTTTTCTCTCCTCCAAATAAAATATGACTCACTAGGGCGACACTGCGAATTAGATTACCTTGTAGTAATAGAATTAACATACGAAATATGCAGTTTAATTGCCCAATTTGTATGTTATGCCTTGTGTAATATGTGTCAATTGTTAAGTCCAATATCACCATAACTGACGGTAATGGCACCGATTTCTAAATAACACTGAACTACCTTTAAAACTACCTAAAGTTAACTATTGATATTTTCTTCAAGCAATTTGACCTGCATATGTAACTTTGTATAAAGAACGTTAAATCCAAAAATTGTAACTGCAACGTGGGCTTTTCAGTCATCACTTGCAATAACACAATATTCGAAATGACTGAAATCGAAACTGTTGAATTTGTCAATTAGACAAAATCATTGGCAATATGCGTATGCGTTCAATGGAGTAAAAATGCGGCAACACAGACTAATTAGCGCTAATTAGTTTTTCCACCATGAATACAAACAACCGGCATTCAATGTTTTCAACCTTTCAAAGTTTCAATCTTTGGTTTTGAGTTCAGCCCCATTTCAAGGTGCCAATAGGTCAATCGTAAAAGAAAACGCGTTAAGCCGAAAGCTAATAGAAAATCATATAAACAATCCTTGTTTACAAAATTAGTGGAACACACAGGTGGACCCATCTGTCAAAAGCGGTTAAATACACGGCCAGCAATATTTCTTCACCCAACAAAAAAAATCGTATCGAGCTCGATGTTGTCGAGTCACTGTAGCAATTTTCTGCCAATATTTGCTAGGCTACACGATTGTACTTGGCTTGCATCGGACTTTTTTCCGCCAGCTAACAACTTTAAAATTGTAACTCCATATGGCGACACGCACTTTTAACTGCGTGCCTGCTGCGTCCCATGTAATTCTGCGCAGCATCAAAGCCTAGTACACAAAATCTATTGAGGTCTACAGTAATGTAAAAACGTTATAGCCCTCGTTTACTCGATATCCAATCTGCTATATTTAAGTCACACTGACTCTTTATGAGGCCACTGCCCTTCAACGGCAACTGGCATGCAGTTTTTCAGTCTGTTCTACCTTAAAAAGCGCCAATGATGACAAATGCACAAAGAAAAACTTTAGTATTCACTCCATGAAGATATACTCTGTACCAAAAACATGCCGTTTTAGTTGTTATCCATATAGGTAAATGTACAAAACTATCCTGTTCCAATCTCAAAGTACTCGTCTTTAAATACATAACTGTAAGTGGGGTCTACACCGTGTTAACACTGACTGCCAACCCGAATAGCAATTGTACTCCTTTTTTTCCTCCATTCAAATGTATTCTTTGATTTTTTATTATTTTGAATTACACTTGATTTTCATGTACAACTTGAGCGTTAGGATTTGTAGACTGGTTTTTAGTTGATCGACATGTCTGCTGGCATTGTTAAATGACATGTCAAAAATTCAGTAAATGCTCTAAAACTGCTACATTTTAGTTGATGGGAAACGCAAAATGTTGTCATTGGCAGTCACCCATCTGCCATTGCTCATAAAAATAAAACATTGAATAACAGTGCTCTTGGTGGTCGTTTTAAACACAATGATGCGAATTTTCATCAAACCAAAGCATCCGACATTATTGCGCATAACAGGAAGTAGTTTTTCAGTCAATCGCCTCACGTTCTCAACGAGAAACTATTTGTTACCTTATCAGTGGGCCTACTTATGGACAATTTTCATTCGCAACAAACAATTGTGATAATGGGCCTTAGCAATTACGACACAGTAATTGTTTTGTACAGGGAATAAATAGCAGAAATATGATGTATTTTGTTAACAACACATTCTTTATTGTGAAAACAAGAGTTTGGAAGCGTGTAGCGGTTAGCAACAGGTTGGGATTTAATTACCTGTGTAGTTTAACAAATTATTTACGGTGCATCTAGGCCAAAACGGAAAGATGTGACATCCTGAAAGATGCTGGCAGAATGCCACTCAATCTAGCTCTCGAGTGGATTCCTCTTTGGTATCTCCCAACTTGCGTTGTTCTAAAAATTCCTGCCAATGTGCATTTCTCCACCAGCAGGACTAAGTACCCAGGGCTTAGCCAGCTTCAAGGAGATTATCTAATCTTAAAAAAGCAATTTTGTACAGTGAATTAAACGGGCTTCATCATTACACGGTGTAGCTACTTAGGAGTTTTTCCGATGGAATTTTCTCCCTAGGGTTTAGACTGGTAGATCCACTGCTCACTGGCGGTAGTTGGAATCCATCTGAAATCCAAACCGGTGAACTGACGACATATTCATTGTTGAAACCGAACAGGCAGCTTGTACATATTAGTTTACACCTGTCGGGCCTTTCGCTGTGTGGGTGTTCGGCTAAAAATGTTCCCTTCTTTTCCCCCAGATACCGTGTAAAGATGGCCTACTTTTGAACAGCCAACTAGCATGGACCCAGCTCAGAAATAGCGGGCATTGAACGTAAAACATAAACACCGCATACGGTTGTAGTTGCCTTTTGAAATCGGAAGTACGTCAGCGAAATTCCTAATCGCCTTTAACCGATTTCCGCCCCTCACCTTTTTTCTTCCCCTTGAATGGTGACGGGACACAGACGTCTACCCCAAGAGCAGAATGTTCGCTGCTGCTGTGCAATGTTCAGCACACCTAACCTTAATGGGCCTTCATGAAATACACGGTACATGCAAACCGATCAGGAAAGCCTTTATTTGCTTTGCTCAACTTCGCTCTAGTATTGTCAAATTTCAAAAAGCGTATCGGATACTGTCATTGGTCAAAGTCATGGTTATAAAGGGCTCCCACTAACCTGGAAAGCCTACATTTGTCAGGGAGTAGGAACAACCTGAAAAGGTCAGGGAAATTTGAAATCTTCAAGCAAATGTCTGGACAATTTTCATCAGCTTCATCAACGGTGACTATTCTGCTGTTTTAGGAGCCAACACAATACAAAAAGTGATGGACAGTTAATTATCATTCTTTCTTATGGGAATGCCCAAGTAGGGAGTGAATTTTTAATCAACAAAGATGTGCTTGTTGAGAACTACCAATTCAACTCAGTGCCTTTTCTGACTTAAAAAAGAGAATTTAACGTTTTCAACTCTTCAAATAATAAATGAAAATATCGTTAATTAGTTAATTGTTTCCATTTTATTTCATAAACATTTTTAATAACGCCAGGGAAATGTTTAGCTAAAACCTGGAAAAGTCAGGAAAGTTGACTTTAACTTTTCAAAAACTTTGGTTTTTTTTAATAACTTATCGTGACAGATCGAATAAGGTTTCCATTGCTTCCGTGTATTGAAGGTTTGTGGATCGTAATATATCTCATAATCCATTGTTTGAAGCAATGGAATTTTATCAAATTCAAAATTAGTTATCATTTCAAACGAAGTTAAAATGTACTAGTTTAAACTTTCTTTTCACCCCACAATCACCTCCCTCTTACGCACGGGCCTGATTTAAACATAATGCTAACTTAATGAATTTCAGATTATTTAAATATAATAGTGATAACATTAACTGATTTCGGAATGTGGTCCATGTCATGTTTTGTCTTTTACCAGATGACATACTCCTGAAAAAATAGATCAAACGAAACTGTTTGCAAGGTGATACATTGGGGCAATATCCATGAAGGTGACACATCGGATAAGGTTTCCGAGTAATGAAGGCTTGAGGATAGAAAGATAGCTCATAATCTTCCGTTATGTTCGGAGATATGAGTATTGTTTTATGAGTTCAGTAGCGTTTACAAATAAGCACTTCCTTTATTGGGTTATTAAAAGTAAAACATGCCAGGAGTTCATTATACAGCTATTGTACTGTACATGTATTGTTGAAACTGATACGAGTTTAGGCGTCTGCATTATCATTTTATTTTTCAAATCTTAATATCTTATCCATAAGATCCCAGGTTCGAGTTCCGTTAAGGCACATCTTTGTTAATTCAAAGACTTGAATAGTGATTCTGATGTTATTCTTCCAAAATTCTCCCAACAAATGTATTTTTTCTCCTTCTGCAATCGGTTAAGAGGATTATAGAACAATATAAATGTTTGAGAGTATAGATCCCTCGACAATTTTTAATGTCAAAAATACCCAGAAAGGATTAAAATATTTATAAATCGTTCTTTCTTGAAAGAAAATTTAGGCAATTCGAAGATTTTCGAAAAGCATTTATTTAACTTATGAACGCACCATAATAAACACGGAAAGACAGTAATGCCAGTATTACAATTTGTGCTTGGAAATTTGACCACTTTTGAACTAGCTTAATTTTCTACTACGGGCATTTCTGAACCCAGCTGGTGCCACGAACTGGATGGATATGTGTATACATGAGACAGAAGAAGTATTCTTTCTCACCGGTCCAGGTTTTGTTGAACCCCAAATGCAGTGGATGCTGCTGTCTGGACTATTCTTAGATTGTTAAAGTCATCATCGCACTCAAAGTACGTGTACTCTTTGGTAGGCCTTAATAGTCGAATGGCAATGTACAAAACGTAATGGGTGAATGATTTACTGACATAAACCACCATGTTGGAGACTGCCAAATAGAACAGCAGAAAATATAAATTAAGGTTTTAAACACTTTCGTTAAATGTATATACACAATGCGGGCAAAATGATTGAAAAAAAGACAACGTTTGTTTGCTTCTTTATTTAGTTCTTTACTTTTAAACTGTTGTCATAAGTTTTGAATAACTGAACAATTTACCTCAAACACAACAGCAAGTTTATGATAACGTGTCACGTCCATAACATTTTTGTATACCACTGAAATCTCTGGCTCAGAGCATCAGCTTAATGGAAAGAACATTTCCCTCCCCAAAAATTCCTTTCCATTTGTAACAATACGGACACCCAAATCCCAAGCATAAATAATTTAAGGTGAAATTGTCATAAAATCAAAGTTTTTAGAAATATTAATAACTAAGTGAATCATAAAAGCATTTCTGAAAAATTGATAGATTTTAGTCTGTATTCTTATAAAAAAATATAACTTAATTATTAAAGAAATGATTTAGACAAGTTTACGAAAGAAAAAAAATCGATAAAACTATGTATGCTTACAAAACCTACAAGAATGCTAGTTTTCATTCAAAATGTGCGAACATTTTCTGAGATCTTAGCAAATACTATTTGAAGAAATAAATTCAAAATTATAATATATTAGGAATTTAAAATACATAGAATAAACACTCCCACCCATCAGTATAGATCAGTAGTCCCAAAAACCAGTACTGTACTGATGTTGTATACCGACCATGAACTGATCTTTCCTCTAGGGTGGCAAAAGCCAAAATTTGGACATCCGAATTGATTTATACCTACGCCTAAAGTTGTCGAATTTCCTTTTAATATGTACCACTCATGACTTTATAAAAAAATCACTTTAATAAAAACCGCGTTATTTGTCATCCGGCGTGACGCGCTAATAAAATCGGGAGATCACCAGTACTCCTGGAATTTATAACATGAAAGGGCAAGTTGACAATGGAAACTGAAAATGTGTTCAGTGTTACAGCGCAATCACTGTTCAGAAATGCTGACTCGAAGGGAAATAATTGTTAGCAGCATTGAAATGTGCACAAATTGCCTATGCAGTGTGTTCAGATTATATACACTTTATCAGTGACCCTGTTATGAAACTTGGCACACCTGAAAAACCCTCAATAGAATAATCAATGCATCCTGAATGAGGATGGCATATTGTAAAAAATGATCATGACAATATTGCAAAAATAGCAAAGCTTCTAGTAAAGGATGACCGAATAAATAATTACAGTAGGCTTATGTTGTTGCAATCTTTTAGAGTAACGTACAGCGGAAGCTTGATTATCCGATATTCGGAATAACCAAGATGAATAAACCTCGGATAAGCACTCGGATTAACCGATGTACCGAGCAGATACACATTGATAAAAGCACCATAAGAAGGGTATAAGAGCGTTACGGTATTCTGGGCTGGTTGGAGGCTATAACATTTATGAAACAAGTTACTTTCGATTTTTACAAACATGTATTACATATTTATTGTGTACATGCATTGATCATTTATTACTGTGCAAACTACCACTACACCTATTTTAACTATACGTTCGATTATCCGAGATAGTCGTGGTCCCGACTACCTCGGATAATCGAGCTTCCACTGTACATGTAGCACTTTGGCTCATGTTTTAATGTACAAAAAAATACGAACATGACAAAGTTAATGAGGAAAGGTGACGGTTTTTATAACTAAATCAGTTATTGATTCAAAATCTTTAGTCCTATTATTTTGGATAACCAAACAATCATCAGCTAACAATGATAATGCGACTTACGCATTTCAGGACATGTTTTTGATCATGACACTTTTTGAAGCATACCTACATATTGAAATTCAGGCACATTACTTAAAATAAGTAGTAACAATTAAAAGACGGGTGATGGCGTATTTTAATGCGTCTAATTGCTCCATCAAAAACCGCGCTAAACAATACGTTAACTTAGCAGGACATTCGCTCGCGAGTTGCAACAATAGAACATTTCAAAAAATGTCAAAATATTATCAATCGTACAAAGTTGTGTAGGTTGTTTTATTTGCAGCAGTACACTACGTCAATTTACAAATCAAACATTTGGAAAGATCCTAGACATTTCAATAAAACATGTGCCCAGTGAACGCAAAGTATGTACATGTACATATCACTCATTTCTCTGAAAAGTATTAATTTTGAAATGTGCTATTGTTGCAGCCATGCATTTTAAGCATGAATCATGCCAATGATCAAAATCAAACAAAACGCATTGTCATCTTCTGGCAGCTTTGGGAAATGTCAGCACAATGTCATAATTGGGGAAGTGTTACACAAACCGCATTAGATATGGAATTAATGACGACAATTGCATGCTGTAACAGACATTTACAATCCGTTTGTCTGCGCAATCGTGATATCCGCCATTCTGTGTAGACGTTCCCAAGTAGGCCACTCATGCTAAACAAAACCACATCTTTTTACAGTCCGATCATCGGAGATGGGGTTTAATTTGGTAAGAAATAGGTCATACAGTACGTAAGGCCAAAGACCTGCTCCAAGTCAACTGGTCGCCTTATCTCACTACTTTTTTTTTTATAAATTGAGAAGTTCATGAGACAACTTTAGGTGATCAAAGGGTTGTTTTTTCTCTCACCATAGTGGCACTTGTATTACTAGAAAATCAGCCTGGTGCCCCGTGTGAGTTGTATTTACTTTAGTATAGTACAAGCCAGGGAAGGGACCATGCCAGAAATAAGAAGTGCAAGCAGAAAACAATGCGAGCTGCTTTCAATTTCCATTTCATTGAACTAAGGAGGAGGAGGAGGAAGAAGATGTAGGGTTGCCAGCTCATGATTTCGGATCTTGAAAGTCAATGCCTGTGCGTAGGCCTTACTTATACTCGTTTTAGAACCCCATCCCGATTATTTTTAAAGGATATTTAAAAGGCATGATTCAGTACGGAAATATATCACAAAAAACGATGATTTCATCGCTGATGACTTCCATGTCGTTATGAAACTGATCCACGAAGCCTAATTAATAGTCGTATCGGAATTCCAAGGAATACAGTTCCTGGTGTAAAGTCAGTCTTGGAATCCGAATACACTCTGGTTCGGATTATTTGCGAAATATATATTTGCTCAAGAAATGAACTGGTGACGATAAACGAACATCTGGTTTATCCGTAGACCTACGCATTTTATACATGAGATAACAGAAAGAGCATTAGATTAACAAATTGGTTCTTCATTTATAGTTCGAGGAGAAACAGCGAATCAATTGTACAAAAATAAAACATGCAGAAAAAAATGCGGCAAAATTAACAGATAATCTCCACAATTGCTATGTTTGCTGAATGTTCACACCCTTCGATCTTGCTACTGAACATGTTACAAAGCTACTTATAAACAAACCAAAGATATTTGCGTTAAGGAACATCTGACTAGAGGCAATAATCTATAATTTCATCATTTACACTCATTTTACGGATCATATAGCCATACAGGGTTGATACCATTTTGTTTTTAAACTGACTTACCTGACTTTTATCAAAATAATTTCAAATTTTACCTGACCTAAAATGGAACTTTTGTCATTCGTATCCCACAAAAACTGAATTTTGCGAAAAATACCAAAATAAACCAAAAGTTTATAGCATGTAATCAACGGTTTCACTTAAAGTGCACATCAGGGTCATTCACTTTTGCAATGAAATTTTTTTAAACTGCAGTTTTTAAGTTTGTTTTTTTGGCCAAAGCTAAGATCTTTGTAAAGATTATAATACTTTTACATTGTCACTAGTGCCACAGCATTTGGGACTGGTAGGTACTGCATAAACGCTTGGCAAAATGTTTCACACTAACTCAATAATGCTTGATTTCACTCAAATGTCTGACTTTGCAGGTCAGTGGCAACCCTGGTTACACAGTATGTATTGCTTGACGTCCAGTGATTTCATTTTTTTTAAAAATTAACATGCACTTCACAGGCAATACATGTTGATTGTTTAATTTCCCGATCTTCAATTTTGTACATTTCTCGAAAAATGTATAACATTTTGCATAATGGAGAAAATGGAGAGGAGGAAGTAGACCAGAACTAATTTAATAGTAATTGAATTGCAGTTTTTGGAAAGGATCTTTCAGTGAATTAATAACTTCAAGGTAATCCACTAGACTAGATAAATATAGTCGCCAAATGTATGTTGATGATAATTCACCATTCAGGATATCGCACTTATCGCAACAGTTTGAAAATAACTTGAATTTATTGTATGCAATTCGGGGAAGGCGCCCATTTAAAAATTTTGGAGGCTGCTTAAGAAATGTAACGCAATGGAAAGACAAACTATATTATCAAGTAGGCTTAGGACTGTAATTGTCAATGATTAAATCTTGAATTTTGAAGCGGCTGACGACTGAATTGGTTGTGCCCAACACAGATGGCTTAACAGTTGACAGCATTTATAGCTATTAAATATCAGTGAAGGTTATATCGGCTCGAAGTACATTACTTTCAGGTTATTGATCTCGACGTTAATGTACCACGCTAATACAATACAAACAGTAAGCGCCCTTTTTAGTGAGCTTAACCATTTTTAGAGAATAATGTTATTACATGTACAATCAAACTGCAAATATCAGATATGGATTTTTCAGTTAACCAACAAGGGGTGTTGCTGCCTCATTACGTGTTATCAAACACGTCTCGAGCTTTCGTGAAATTTTTATTAACTGAAGAGAAATTTGCATATTCTGAAATATTTTTCGACATCATTCAAATACTTCATAACAAGTTCATTAATTTGAAGTTTATGTATTTTAGGAAATATTTCTTTCGTTATTCGGTAATAAAAATGGCAGCAAAAAAAAATGCTAGAGCATTTGTACAACTTTGTTCGATAGGCCTAGGCTCTTTATTTTCACAATGAATAAGGTAGAGTAAATATTGTATCGAAATATAGCACAAATTCATGTATAGGTGCGCATTGGGTTTGGTCGATAAAAGACATTTATTATCAGGAAGAGAATGCATAATCACGAACTAATCCTAGGATAGCGTTTGAGAGGAAGCCTATTGTTTTTAAACTGTTTCATAATGGATCTACACATTTTCACATGTTGGATTAAAGAATTCAACTGAATATATCTCTGTAAAACTAGCTTATATCGTGTGTGTACGATGCTGGTACTCCCATGGATCATTTTTGTTATTCCCGAATTTGAATATTATTCATGTACTTGCGGCAGTTGTTATCAGTTCCCTGTAAACACAGCCTAATGGTAGACACATTTCATGTTTTTGTTTGCCACTAGCGTAGGTGCTACTAGGTGACTTAATATTTACAAGATAAGCCCCTAAAATGACGTGATTTACGACAGATCACAACTCATAGGCAGAAATTACAATACTAAGGGGTTAAATTGGCGAACATATTTAAAAGCTAGTTTTCTTGCACGGGCCTTTCTCTGCACAATTTATCGAGTGAGCCAAAATTAAATATTTGACTTCCAATTCCCAGTGCGTCTGGTGAAAGGTTTTTTTTTGTCCGAAAACTTAAAAATAGGTGCAACAACTAAAATTAAGTTAAAATGATCACAAATAGAATTAAGAAAACGGAAAACCAAGGCTAAAATAATTTATCTGTTCATATTTTACTTTAACATTTGGGCAAAATGACCCACTAGACCAAACTGTTTCCCACGAGCTTGCGAATGCTTACGTATTTTACATATTCACCACGAATTGCATGCCATAAGGGCCGAGTCTCTTCGCTGCACTAAAGGTATTGTTGATGTTACTAGACTCTCAGTAGGTGCATAAAATAACAAAATTGTTATTTAGAAGTTATGAAACGACTTTCACAGAGAATTTATCTTGCGAACTTCGGGCATCCTTAATGATTCCTATACGTGAAAACCGCTAGGTGGCCACACAGAAATTTTTTATACAACTTTGGACTGAAGGACAATCTGCATAATGGATTTACATATCTGATTGTCAGTGACCAGAATCACCAGATCTATTGATGACCACCTTTATCAGACCAGATTTGCTGGTTAATTTAAGAGCGAAATATCTCGCGTGCGCGCGTACATATTTTTGAAGCGCCCGAAGACTAGAAGATAATTCAAAAAAAATCTGGCAAATGAGGTATTTTAGTAAGTGGGAAATAATAGTCCTCGACTGTTAAATGTCATGCTATCAAATTTCTGTCGGGAAAATGACCATAGGCATGTCGCGAATGTTTCTACCAAACAATCCACAATTAGGCCTCAGCCTGCTTTTTGCATTATGATGACTATTTAATGAGATAGCACAGCTACATGTGCATTACATCGTACTGACCCAGAACAAGACTTATTCTTAATATTTCATCTGTTGCAGTAGGCTACAGCAGGCATGCTCAGATCACGACAGACTAATGTGTCTGTAACGAGTCTATTGACTAATTTGTAAACGAAGTTCATTCAAGTGTAAATTTGAATTACCACTTCTTAAAAATACACCAAAGACGATACACGTTTGCTGCATTTATTCAAGTTCAGAAATGTTATTCGACTGTGACCCCTCCCCATTTTTATAAGGCGTTTTTTGGAAAGTTATATTTGGCGATGCAAACGAATGGCAGACGAAATGAACAGTGACAGACTACACCTCCGCTACAGACATGTTGCAAAAACTAAGTTGACAAACGTAACAGACTGCGGTCACTGATCAACGTCTAAATGTCTGGCAAAGGATTTTTCCTAATGAAAAATTTGGGCGCAGCAATTTTTTTTGGATCAGACGACAGCCAGCCATTTTGGCCGTACCACTGTTTTCCAAAAGGTGACATTAGGGGGCTTTCAACTCGGTGTTTGTCAGTGTGTTGCGCACGTCCGAACTTTTTCTTTCGATCCTAAAGGCCTGTGAATACCTCTCGCTTATTCGGAACATGCTTCTTACCTGGTGTAATGCTGTTAACCCGTCGACATTGCCAGTGTTGATGTAGGCCCCCTTCGCCAGCAAGCGTTTCACTTCATCTTTGTCGCCGGCCGAACAGGCAGCTAAAAAGATGCACTCGTCCGTGAATTTCAGTTTTCTGGGTTTATCCTTTAAAGCACTACATTCCCGGTTCGTAGGGGATTCTTCCCATCGTTTCAGTTGCTCGGCCCTTTTAAAAAGAGCACTAGTGGACCGGGTTTCAGTCAATTTACTTAGGTCAGCCATAAGTTAACACTACTTCACGATCACTAACTTTCTGCTGCTGAAAAAAATCCTCATTAAAAACCTAATAAGCTAGCGCCACGCAGCGGCGTTCTCGAGAATCACTTGTTACACCAACGGCGCTTTGGCCAGCGAGATTACCGATTTTTGGACAATTCATAAATTTTTATCCTGACGAAATTATTGCAACAGTGTTTTATTTTTCGGACGAATCTATTAATGAACAAGGGTGGGCTAGTGCAAAGGGTTTTAGCGCATCTTCTAAAAATTATTACCTAACCTAACCTAATTATTATGGAAAGTCACCTTTTTAAAGCCAGTTTGTTTTTTGCATTTTTACTGTGAAATTCATACTGCGAAAAATAATGGTCATAGACTTTCCCCTTTCTCAGCATTTTTATGTATTTATTAAATTCTATTTAACTTTTTTATCTACCGATATTTCGCTTTCTGTTAATAGTGCGGATTTTCCTGTTAATTTTTAAACATTAAAATTTGGTTAATTATTATTGCATCTTTTTTAGTAAATGCCTATAGTTGTGCTTGAATATTTACATTCTTCGTGTGTTAACGATAAATCCATGTGATTGATAGTGTACAACTTTATTAGGTCAACTTTACCAATAATCAATTACATGTAAATAATAAAATATTTAAATACTTTAAAATACACTAATTGCAAGTATAAAAACAGTACACTATGATGTTCGGTTTGTTTATTATGAACACTTAAAAAAAGGCAACACTGTCTGTACGCTTGGAAGCATGTATCAAACATAAATGATCTGCGAAAATATTATATCCTATAAACAAATTAAAAAGTATTTTTTCCTATTCATCTAAACGTCTAGGTAAGATGCAAAAAATAATGCATAGTAAACACCCTGAATTTATACGTATAATACCAGTGTATAAAGCATTTAATTGATAATCTTAGAACTTAAAAGCGTCGTCCTTTTATCATTTATTAAAGTTACCTAAACGTATCTGGTACATTTGAATAATGGTAACAGACTCTACATTGCAGACTGTTAGAAATTACTAATTCGCCCCAAGACAGTAACATCTAATGTTGGTCAGAGTGGTTTCATTAACATTAACGTATGCATCTTGTTTTCTAAAATAAATGACATGGTTAATTGCGCTATGTTGAAACGTCTAACATATATCTCTAATCCTAAACGAAGTAACGTTACATAAGTTTTGTAGCATAATAGCGTTTAATCGACGTTTTTTATGACATGCGTAAATTAATGCGTGTTTGGGTGTCTCTAAAATCGATCGTATTTTATTCATTCTCTGCATAATAATTAATGCACACTTATGTAAATACGTGCACATCAAATGTTTATTTTTTACATTAACTAGAGACTAATGCGAGATTTGGTCCTGCAAAGAAGCCTGTCTTAAGTATAATTCTTATAAGAATATAAATATTTATACTAACATTAACATTTTCAATTATTTGTACAAACAATTGAGGTCATTAATATAAATAACAATACGTTTCTTTGTTTTCCTACACGTAAATTGTATAATGCTACAAATCAGTGTGGCTAAAAATTCCTGTCAAAAAATGTAATATTAATACAGGTAATAGTTTACAGAAAGTTTTAATATGTCGAAAGCTTAAGTTTTTCTATTGGAATATATATTTTCAAATACAGTATGTAACATTGGTTTACAGATAGTACAGTTGAGCACATTTTGT
Organism: Rossiulus vilnensis; assembly: GCA_034700785.1. Classification (NCBI taxonomy): domain Eukaryota; kingdom Metazoa; phylum Arthropoda; class Diplopoda; order Julida; family Julidae; genus Rossiulus; species Rossiulus vilnensis. The sequence goes on along the minus strand of JAQIXS010000492.1, from coordinate 10,101 downwards.
AAAGCAGCTATTTCCTAAGTTAACAAACATATATTTTGCGCGTATTATTTCACACTAATGTGCTGTCATAATGAGATTTAAATTTTTTTGGTCATAATTACGGTATTTTATCAAGCTATTTAGTAACTTTGCAGTCACATGAGATATGTTATAGTTTGTCACTCTGTGATATGCTAATTTAAATAAAACTATTGATAGAAAATAGTGTTCGCGCTTGTTGTACTCGATTATAATGTATATCAACTGATAGCAACAGTTATTTGTATACGTTGGTCCCTCGGTCAATATTTATATATTGACAATTTGTAACTTTTAATTAATGCATTTTTTTTGCGTTTTTTAACATGCACACATACTTTTAAGATTTTTGCGTATCATAATTGTAATTTTCCACATTATTTAAAAAGCTGATTTCGCGATTTTTATTCGAATAAAACAATGTACCAAAAAAATCAAATTGTTTTTCAAATCGAAAACTTGTTAAGCATATGTACCAGAATGTGAAATAAAGGTTCAACTCAAGTTTAATCGCATTACTTAATTAAAATTTCTGTTTAAATTAAATTTTATAAAAATTGACTATGATATAATTGTCCTAAAGATAAAAAGCTAAAAATCGTCAATGTATTTTAAGGCGCTAACCATCGTACTAAATATAAAGGCTATTTTTAGAAAAATGTATATTTGAGAACCATATTTAAATAATTCCCAAAAGAGTATACAGTATAATATCAGGTTATTTTACATATTGGTGCAAAACATTTTAGGGGCAGTTATTTTTAATTTTAATTATATTCATGCCATCGTTTTCGATAGCAAGCAGACCAGTGCACTGACTTTTTAGGCAGAAATGACTTTTACGAAATATTGCCAGTGTAGAAGTTTGCCACGAAATGGCGAACTTATATCTCCGGATCGTACAATTTTCCAGAAAATATATCTAATTTTTAAAATGATACGTAGGAAGTGGTATAATGCTACATGGGCAAAAACTAACAAATAAATGCGATACATGTAATGTAGTGCAAAACACCAGTTTTTCGTAATTAAATTTTAAAATGTACATCGAAACCCTGTCTGTAAGGACTTGTAAGGACTCCGTTTATTCCGTATCCTATGACTTAGACCCACTGGTTAATTTACTGCTTGCATATTACATTTTGACATGCTTTTCAAACAATAATCCCATGCATTGCTCAGTAAAATTTAAAAACGATTACGAAAAATAGTGAAAAGCTGCCACTAACTAGATGATGCCACGCCCCTCATATTCTTTTTGTTCAAAAAACTCAATTTGCTATTTGATACTGTTCGTTTGGTCGATAAAGGCTAAAAAAACCTGACGAGGTTTTAAATACACACACTTTAGTATCAAATTTTAAACGTTATGCAGAACATAAAGTTTGACATCACTGACATCATTTTATATGTTGCGCCCTATAAGATTTTAGTATTTTGCATTGTTTATATATTTTAAGGATGAAAATGAAAATACATGTAATAACGAATAGGACATTTCCGGGCTTTTATTAGACCAAGCCGTCTAACTGGAAAACATTTCAAAGAAAGAAATGAAAACAAAAATCTATATTAAATTTAATTTGTTAAAACTTTTTCAATTCAATTTCAATTTCTTCCCTTGACATACATGTAGTGACCAGCATAGGAATCGTTCCAGCTAGTAAAAATATAAATGCAGTTACAGCTAGCTTTTTAAGGATCATCTAGAGAAACGAAATGATAATTATAGACAAGAAAACGAATTTTTTTTTTAAACATACGAGGTCACTGAGGTGGATATGGAGACTTTTCCAACAAACAGCTCCTGGGGTCTCATAACTTATTCAACTTTGGCAAGTTTTTTTTTGCCATTTGGCTTTAAGAAATCGACTATATGGAGCTATATAACATTCTTAAACAAGGATTATCATATTCAACTCGAAGCGGCATTCTTGGTAGCCTGAACTAGATTTGCGTTTCCGAATTGGCACTCTCTCCAGTGAAATTAGCACTCCCGTTTCCCTTTTCGGGAAGACCTTTTTTTAGCGCCCCTTGTTCGGCCATTTCCAACTCCATCTGGGCTGCTTTGTCAGCGTCCAATTTATCCAACTCTGCCTTGGATAAATGGTAAACAATTCCAGCGCCAAAAGCATCGCCCACCACATTGACGGAAGTCCTCAGACGATCCCTGCAATAAAAATAATTTACATTAGGATGGACAGCAAGAAGACTTGATTTTTTTATCTTGTTCTAACATAACACACACGTGAAGGGGAAACTTCTTCATTCTAGTAAGTGGACTATTTATAGGAAGGCCTACTTACAAAAGCCAGTCCACTGCGATCAACAGGGACACGTCTTTGGTGGGTAAGCCAAGAGAGGACAATATTAACAACATCGTCACCAGGGCGGCGCTGGGAATACTGGCGGCTCCAATACTGGCCAAAGTGGCAGTCATACTATAAAAATGGAACACAAATTTAGCGTATGCTCATTTATCACGTAAGCTTATTGGGTAACATGGTTGGAATCACTTTCCAGTGTCTTAATTACAAGAAGCTTCATAGTTTTATCCTATCAGTTCAGATTCCTAAATCTAGGCTACATAACACATACCTTCAATTTTTGTTTTATAAAATTTATAACTTTCTTCTCACTAGTACAAAAAGGTACAAAAAGTGGAATAAATTCGCTTATAATTTATAATATATAAAAACACATAGGTGTAAAGAATATTTTTTTAAATTCAATCTTTCATTTCATTAAAAATATCTTAGTGTAATTACGTTGCAATCTAAGAATATATGCACTGAAAATGTCAACAATGGAATTAGCTTGTTTATGAACGGTATTTTCATGTCCAAATACGTTTTATAATTGCTAAATGTATGTTTCTCATATAGAATTGATTCATCACTAGAGTCAGAGTTGTTTGTATAATTCGAAAATGTCCCATTATTTTTTTTAATAAAAAATACACGTTATGCGGCCTATGAAATCAGTTTTACTCAAAATAAAACCTATTGACATGAATATCGGAGATTGCATAACGGTTTTTTCAAGTTCGTTTAATTTTTTTTAAAAATGAACAAGGCATTTTTTAAGCATAAAAAATAACTCCGACCCTAGTAGAGAACTACTTCTAGACTGTAAAAATAAATTCAGCACTTACAGTATGTACTTGAATCAAAAATGTGCATTTTGCATGGTGGGTATCATAATGGGTTGTTTAAATCAACATAAGTGTTACTGCCCCTGTAGGCAAGCGAACACTTATATCAGCGAAGATATTAAATTGCATACTATCAGGGCATCCCCCCCTATAAACCACTTTATAGAACTTGCATTTGATGGTTATCGGCTCATATAAGAAGCTGTGAGAACAGTTCACATCATGAAAATATAAAGTATATTTTTTCATAATTAAATTAATTTATCAGAGACATAGGACAGACGCATGAATGAATCAAATACTTTGACCAAAACGAAAGAAACCAGAGGTACAATTTCATTGAAATCACAATTTAATAAGAACGCAAGAGGCCAATGTAAGCATTTGACTAACCTTACAGAAACGACCTGTCCTGCACTTAATTCAATGCCATTCATTTGTGCGATGAAGATGGCTGCTACGGCTTCGTATAATGCTGTGCCATCCATGTTGACCGTTGCTCCGACCGGAAGCACAAAGCGGGTTACCCTTTTATCGATGCCATTATTTTCTTCCAAGCAACGAAACGTCACCGGTAGGGCTGCTGAGCTAATTGGTACGAACTGTGCGGTTCATAACGTTGATTTCATTTTGTAATGCCAAGTGTCCCGCAATCAAATCAATTTACCTGGATGCTGTGCCCAAGGCTGTGACCCACGCTTGTAACATCCCTCGAAAATACGTCGCTGGATTTTTCCTCGTTATAAGAAAGTAAATCAAGGGCAGGGTGATTACGCCGTGTATAATTAAGCCGGTTATTACGGTGAGCATATACATGCCCAATTGTTGAGCTGTCTCAGCCAAATCGCTGATCTCCATTAGTTTACCTATGATCAAGCACATGATACCGAATGGAGAGTACCTGCAAATTAGCGAATCAGAATTTGTCAGGTTATGTAATTATGCGAGTGAAACCTGGGTTGTAAATCAAGGTATGGGCCCCATTGCTTTGTTGTGCTTAGGGCCCAGGTTGAACTTAATCCACACCTGGAGACATATTGCCTCAAAATTATCGCTGCGTATTATCGAGAAACGGGATTTTATAGTATCTTTAAAAATGTCGGAAAGGCTCAAAAAATGATTTTTTTTGGAATAGGTTTTTTATGGTTTTTGGAACTGACGTGAATTACCAGAATTTAAAAATACAGATATACTGTACATGGCCACATACAGTACATGTTATCAGCTCAGGGTAATTCTGCCAACCCCTATCATGAGAGGTGCTCAATTGTAAATACTTTTTTATGTAACTTATTAACTAATAATCTTACCACATGATGATAGTAACCATCCGCATGACAATTTCATTGAGAATGACGAAGAAATCCACCATGGTTTTCCCTTTATCTCCAAGTTGTCCGCAAATGATACCAAATCCGACACAAAAAACAATCAAGCCTACATGTACATAAGCCCGCAAAATGACATTGATTAAATAATAATGTATTGATGGCACGTCCAATTCATATCCACTGCACCCTAATATACAATTGTACGGTATATAGAATATCTGTACTGCTCGCAACGAGCAAATTACCTAAAACATTAGTGCCATCAACGTATTCATCGTACCGTTCGAGTTCATAATCGTCTTCAGTGAGATTGTATTCGTACGTTTCATTGACTAAGATGACAGGATAATCGGTACCATTCAATGACGGGTCTGATACATTGAAGAGACCTTCGACAAGAGGCACTCGATCCGGCTTCTTTTTAATATACTTCGATTGAAGTTGTTGGAAGCACGCTTGAAGGAGATTCTCTGGAAGCATGTTTCTGATTGAAGATAGAGGCAATAGAGCGGTGAATAGAGCAGCCTGAGATTAATCTTATCGGAGAGTTAATGTTTAAGAATGTGTATAGCCTGTTTCAGCTTGGTTATTGATTCCTTAAACTATGGATATATCACTCACACTAGCAGCTTATCTAAATCCAGCTGAAATCCATTACCTTATAATGTCCATAATTGCATCTAAGGTCGAAACTTTCTTGTCTTGTGTCCCACTGCCAACTTGCTTCTTGATGTTGCGATTGCCTGGGTGGATGGCGAGCACCACGATGATACCGACAATTGCAGCTAGAATCGTTGTTACGAAATAGTAAGTCAATGCCCTGAGGCCCATTCTTCCACTGGATTTGGCATCCAGCTGCGATAAACCTAAAGGGAAGAAGAATTCAAAATGAAACTTAATGGCACGATACTGGAGCTTTAATCTATGCTCATTCCGCCGTACCTTCATGGCACTAAGTAAAAAATCAATAACGTGCAAAGAATTGATTGAAGCGTTTGACGCTTTAATGCAAATTCTCCATAAAATCTGTGTCTTGACAAAGGAACTAAAACACACGGGGCGCATACAGATGCTTCCAGCTAAAACAAAGCAAGATGTACATGCTGTGCTGTCATCGAATACCTGACAGTTACCAGCAATATGCCACTTGTTATCAGCAACATCAGAGTCTGTCAACATTAATGCGCATTCATTTTATCAGAAAAATTAAATACGGCCATACACAACTTATTGCATATATGGTTGGACCAAAAATTGGCCACAAATAGACCTATATGGCCATTTTCATTCATATCCATGTATGTCCATATAATGTTTATTTGTCCATAAAATACATACGTGCAATTACATTTTGCTAATGTAGAATTGTTCATTTTGAATCAAACCTGTTGCGATATTTTTAAATTGTGCATTAGTTAAAATTGTCGTCATAAATATCCTCTAATTCTAACGTAAACGTTGTACTTTCTTATTTTTGTATGACCATGTATGTCAACATATTTACTGATATGGTCATACATATCTCTATATGTCCATACCTGAAACATGTAAAAAAGTAATTTATAATAAAATTGTGGCTTTATCTACAGTTGCCATGAATGGCGATGCTAATACATGGACAAATATAACCATATATTGCTCACACATGGTTGGTTATGGCATGAATAACCCCACATATGGCTATATTTAACTTTTATACACAAAATAACTTAGGTTTTTAGATCTTGGCATGGATGTTGGGTCTATTGTTTGGAATTCAAATAGCTAGAGGCACAATATGAAGAGGTTGGAAACGATCCAACTTACAACATCTTGTTTGTTACAGCCCAGGGAGCCGAACATCAACAGTGTCACTAAAACATTTAAAAAACTGTACTTTAAGTACAGTGTATAGGCTCAAAAGTAGCATTAGATGTATAGCCGAAACTTTTAAGCAAAATTGAGAGGGTGGAATGCGTATAAATACGTATTTCCCATTACGCATTAAGATGCCGTAATGTTGAAAACACCCTGTACCTGCGATAAGCGATGATATGATGAGTGGAAGTATGAGCATCTTAAGCATCCTCATTAACATGTCACCAGGAAAGGCGACTAACATCCTCACTTCTCTATCAAATTGGCCTAATCTTGCGACGAAACCGATGGCTCCTCCAAGAATTACGGCCGAAATGGTCAGAGTGAGAAGCAGGTTGGTCTTTATCCAGTCTATAACCTACAAAAACGGTAGTTAATCGTTTGACGTTCAAATAACTACGAAATGTTTATTATGATTTCGACTTAAGGGTAATTAATCCCTCACTTTTCTGCATTTCGGTTTTGGAGGCTCTGTCATGCGAATTGTCGTTGCCCCAATCATTGGCGCCTTCACGTCTTGGGCTTCCTTCGCCATCGTAGCTGCGCTGCAAATTTAATATAAAAAACATAAATAATTATGCAATCAAGGTAATCATCACTACGCTATAAAAAGCTACTTATAATTCACATCACGTGCTTAGCCTTATTGTTGATGAATTTTCTAGGAAACTGTTATAGGGAATTCACCTCACGTATATTTCGCGATATATTCGTAGCGGCAGCAAAATGCTAGCTTAGAAATTATGCTTGCAGTAGGAAAAAGTCGTTTAATGGCAAATTTATACTAAATAGGTCTCTGAAAGGAGTTAAAAAGGTCACTGTTGTAATTTTTAATGCTATTTTGAATGGCGTAATCTCCAATCTAAACCTGTCTTAAGTATTTAATGTTCAAGCTAATGAAAATGGGAATGAGAATTATTGCACTAAAAGTTACGATAAATGTGTGTTCTGCAAACATGATAGAATTTCAAGACACATGCATATGATGTGGGGGGTGTTGTAATTTTATAAGTCATTCTCATTCAACTTTCCGAAATTCAAGTGACTTAAACCAAACATTTATGCACATTTTTTATGTTCAGTTCAGTGGACTCGACGAAACATTATCCATTATTCACGAAACGACTTTCCATTGCCAAAATGAATAAGGTTACGGAAAATATTCAAGTCTCGTTTGCGAGCACGCTGCATTATTTATCTACCGAAAGAAAACAGAATTTTAAACTTTTGCAATGCGATCATTTTCTTTAAAATAAATTTCACCATTCAAGGTTAAAATGTTTATCAAAATAATTAGTTTGGGCGGTGCCAATGGAAAATTTATAGTTTTTTAAGTTACACGACAAAGCCAGTACGCAAGATTTCAGAATGGGGGATTCAATTTCTTTAATTCACACTGATATAAAAAATTCGTTGAAAATCTTCAAAAATTCACATGGAAACTCAGAAAAAATCTGTGATTTCTGACTATATACCTTTTTTAAAAGTTTCTCCGAAGAGATTTTAAGAATGATTTAACAGGGAATGCCTTAGGTACTGCTCAAATGATAACATTTTACAGATTTTCGATAAAAGATTCCTTTAAACTAATAAAGTAAAGCTAATATAAAGTGTACAATAATAAAGTATAGGACAATTTTTTACCATGATGGATTTTGCCACATTTTCAATAATAATTATAAATACATCTAATGAAGGAACATTAAAGGTTGACATGGATCTGCCAACATTTTCTTTTGCAAACTTGAACGGCAGCGCATAAACAACTATTTATAGGGTTCAATTATTAAATTGAAATTCTGACACTGAAATTACATTTGTTTACTGGGATTCTATTTGTTTAACAATTGCTAGGTTACGTTTTCTTGGGAGTCCATTGGCACCTGAAGTTCTCATCCAAACAAATAACATCTTCCTCATCAGATCGAAGACAAGATGGATAAAGTTTTGCATTGATTTATTGCGATGTGAATCGATGACCTACACTCTATTTGGTACCCTTATTTGTCAAGACAGAGAGAGTACGAAATGTAGTTTAAAACTGTTTTTTTCCCCAAACGTCTTCGTTATAATTGATTAATAAACCCTGGTGGCTTTCAGCCGCCCACACGGGCAGCTATGACACTCTGACCTCTAAACTAAATTGGCGGCCTTTTGATCCGCACAATTTCTTCTGAATTAATACTTTAATTCGCTCGACCTCCCCTGCGATTCATTGGCAGTGGCGCTGACCAGAAGTCAATTGCAGTAAGCACAACGAAATACGTCTTCAGAGAGACATTTGGGTCGCCACTTGCCAAGGGTTTGTTCCAGTAATTAAATTAATGGAGTCCCACGATTAAAGTCACGCAGAATAATTAGCTGGCCTGTCCCAAATGAAGCTTGGCCAACAACCAGTGTGAACAACTCTCGAGAGGGATGGAATATGCCATATGTGTCCCACAAACGTTGGCTAATGTTCGTGCATCCGAAGATTGAAGGTCGAGATGTTTTTCATCTACTTTCTCATCGGCCTGATGTAGGTTTTGGGTGTGCCGAGGGTTTGTGGTTTGATGTTGCAGCTGGTGAGCAATTAATTGGCGTGGGTATTTGGACGGGTTATGCAATTCAAATGGTCGTCACTTGTCTAATGGTTGGCACCGCAAGAGACAGTCAAAGACCAATTACATTTGGTAGCATTAACATGTGGATTTGTCATAATAGGACTACTTTGACGCCTCATTTGCGTAGGAGAGGCAAAAACAAGCCGAAGAAACGAGTTACAGCTTCCTGTCCAAATTCGCTTCAGACATTGCTCGTTTGGTATCGGGTTTCCTAACTATAAAAAACGAGATAAATGTGTGTCACGCTTCTCATTTGCGTAAAAATGCCTATATCTTCAAGTTTTATAAGCACTGGCAGAGCTTATCTCAGTTTGCGGAAATTCTGCCAAGTGAATCATCTATACCATTTGTGTACGTTAAAACGTTTTCTTCAACATTCGCAGTATATTCAAATGTTTTTTTTGGCAATTTTGTTAAAATATAACCCGTATTGTGAACTTTACCTTCTTGCGAAGACAACTTAATGATTAGTTGTTATGTCATTATTCTTGAATTTGCAAGTAAATGAGACGTAAGAAATCCATTCAGTTCCATCGCGGCTCATAATCGCCATCCTGTTATGTGATGTGTTTTATAATCAGATTATAAACACAATTATGCAAATAGTCTCTCTCCAGATTATAGCCCTATTAATACTGTACATCTTTCACTGATGTGCAATGCAAGATAATGTATGAAGAATGGAGTACGATATTCTTCTATAAAAGAATTTCAGTGATATTTCCCATTATCTCGCAAAGTCATAAGTATTTCCCAATTATCTTACTCTACTCGCTTAATGTGCACATAGTTATAATCACGGTTGATTTCTTGGACACAAAATTGAGTAAATCAATTTAATACGCAAAACAAATGATCCCTACACTTACACATCACAAAGCAAACTATTCCAACCATTTTTTGCCAATCAAACACAATTTCAAATGAAATTCGTGAAAACCCGTTGTATGTAATTTCGCTTCTGTCGAGAAAGCTCGCATAGTGAAGGGAAAAAGGGGACAGCATAACTTCAGAAATATTATATGGAGCCTTAACAAACCCACAACAAGAAATGTCAAATTCAATCCATTTTTATCTAAAGCTTTTCAATGGTCGCGAAATTTCCCATTTGCGCTTTTGTGCAATTGCACAAAACATG
>JAQIXS010000491.1:0-45395 GCA_034700785.1 Rossiulus vilnensis | reverse complement strand
GTGCATGTTTTTGTTCGTGTGATAATATACAATAGGGTACCAAACATGCACGGGGGTTGTTCTAGACCACCTAAGGATTCCAGCCATTTTAAAACAATAATCAGTTTTTTTCTACATTTCTACGATGACCATGCTGATGCACAGTATACGTGTATGTGTTTTGGCGTGTGACTTAAATTAGCTTGAATTATTTTGAGAATTTCTTTTAAATGTAATTATTATGTATAATTTCTTCTAAACCGTCTTGAAATCCTTATTATTTTATCGAGAACTTCTTTTGTCGAAGACAAATTCCTTTATTAGAACAAATAAAATGACAGAATTGCTTATTTGCATGTGTTCGTACATAATGTACATAAATGTATAAAATTATCTAAAATGCATAACTCGAGGTACTAATCCTCTAGTGATTGATTACGATAACATTAAATTCAAAAGGTTATAACTTTTTATTTTACAAGTTTGTATTAGAAATATATATTTTTGTTGTTTTGATTGCCTTTAAAGGAATGCCAGATTTCGGAAATGGGAATTTTTATAATAAAAAAATGAAATTGTATATTACATTAGCGAACGTGATGGCTGTTTTAGCCTAGCATGAATGTGGCATGTTTTACAGTGTAAATTAGCTTATGTTGCATTTTACTTTATAATAACTCGGCTAGTTACGCAAAATGTCGCATTGTGATTGGAAATTAAAGCACTTGTAATCTGCTATTTAGAGCCGTATCAGTATTTTGTCATATTAATGTTAATCAAACCATGATTTAAATTTGAAAATTTTATCAAAACAATTTTTAAACCTAAATTGATACGGCTTTGGAAACAATATCTTTGATTTTTCTAATTTTGTTAGAAAATTAAACTCTGTGATAGGCAAATGAGTGTATAATTGAATGAATTGAATGTATGATTTCCGTAATTCAAAGTAGAATTTAAATACGTATAATCTGATGGCATGATTACTGGTTTGTTTTTAAATTAATAAAAAAGCATATAAAGCCGCTTTAACCAATCCGTCAATGTGCCTCAGATTTCGAATAGTTCTAATGCGTTGCGGAACTTTTAAAAACGTTTAATTATAGCTTTTTATTATTCAATTAATTATCACTAATTTGTTGTATAATCATGAATTATTAGTTTAAAGAAATATAGCTTAAATTTTGGTACATGCATTTATACAAAAGTGATCAGATGGTATAGCAGGGCGAGATGCCGTTCAAGGCATTTTTTCGAACTTATATTTCAAAATTATAGCAAGAAACTGCTCTTACTTAAATTGCATTTTGAATGCAAATTGAAACAAACAACAAAGTTATGTTTAATAAATATTTTTTTCAAATCTATTTCAATGAAAATCTTGATCTGTTGAAATAAACTTCAGAAATATTCATTGCATAATTTTATGAAATCCCCGTTTCAAATGGTGAAGGTTTTCTTTATTATTTCTTTTGATCATCAAATGCATTTCCAAAACATTCATGACAGTTTCAGTATCTCGAAACTGAACTTTCTTATTGTATTTTAAATAAAGCAACTAAAAAATAATTTATATACATGTATGCAGTAAATTGCAATTTTTTAAAACTTAGTGAAAAAAGTGAAAAGTAAAAAGTGAAAAAAAATCTTAATACTATAAAATGCCCTTTCCAAAAACTGACGTTTTTTTATTTTATTCCTTTGATCCTTTGATGGTAATTTCATAAATTATATTTTGAATATAAACTTAATTATTGCATTTAAATCGCTATTTTTTAAAATAAAACTTGTGCGTAATTTTATTCAGAATTTTATCTATTTAACGCTAATCAAAAGGAAAAAGTATTTGCTTATGCAATGAACTTCAAGTATAAAAATATTCATAACTTAATATAAAAAATTGTGCATTCCAAATAGTAATTTGTATCATTTCTTCGATTTTCAAATGCATTTTTGAAACATTTTTATGATAAATATAATTCAAACCCTATCAAATGTAAATCAAGTAGAACGTTTTTAAAATCGAAATTTTCATAAAATTACTATTTGTAACTTCCACATTTTTATATTAAGGTAATGAATATTTTTGTAGTGAAAGTACATTCCATGGAAAAATACATTCATTTTTTAATTTACGTTAATTTGACGAAACTCTAAATAAAATTCAACCCATTTTTTAAAAATTGCGATTGAAGTGTAATAGTAATGTTCATGCTATAATTTCTTAAATTGCCATGCGTGTTTTGGAAGTTAATTTGAGGATCAAAGAAATAAAATTTTTAAAAAAAATCGACAGTATTTGGAATGGGTACTTCATAATATTAAGATAATCTTTCTGAAGTTCGTTCTCGGAAATCACTATTTTGTTCATTAAACTTAGTTTGTACAAATTACCAAAACAAAATGTTAATGGTATTTTGCAATTGAATGAAACAAAATCATGGATTATTGGTAAGAACTTCAGATATGTCCATGGCGCATAACATTTACTTAACCTTCAGACGCATTTCCAAAAAACCATTGACGAAAGTTTGTGACCGAGTGTGACAAATTTTTGAAATTCCATAAAGTCGATGTCAAGTTCGCAAATCTGCGTGATTTCACCGAAAATGACGCCTAGACCCTGCCAAAAAAAAAGTACTTAAGTGATCCCCTCTCAAATCGTGAAATCTTACCACGCTTTGGTGCCCTTTCGAGCGCTGTCATCGCCTATTCAATTACACTTCGGCGCCACCAAAGGTCAGTTTTGGGCCTGACCACACAGTAGCTGGTTCCTGGCAGGGTTGCAAAAGATTCCAAAGACGGGGGTGTGGAGCAACATCTGTTTCTTTTCCATGGCGCTCAATGCATTTTCCCCAAGTTTAAAACTTCCAAAGCTCCATATCCAAATCGATTTTGGACAAAATCTTTGATTTCCAATGCGCAGAAATGTCACTGAGGATAATTTATCAGTCGATGGGGTTTTCGGGAAAGTGGACTCTAGGAGCTTTTAGCCATTTTAACTTTTCGACAATTTTTTTTCCTTTTTTTATGAAATGCATTTTTAAAGTTTACTCAGGTTTTATTGGCGTTTCTGGGGCCGCTGATATCTGCTTTCTGACCACGGGATTCGGACAAGATGGCCGTGTTTTTGGTGCAAAGTCGTGTCTAGACGAAAAGGCGACTTCTTATCGAAAACCTCCATCATTTAGAGCCAGCGCCATTTTGCCTTCCCTCTTCCGAACCAGATGCCCTCAAATTTTGTCTTTTTTTGCCTCTGTGGTATTAGTCCGGACCAGGATATATCTTAAGCAATACACTTATTTGCAAACCGCTTAAAATGTTTTTTTTTTTTCTTTTTCAACTATGGTGCAACTGATAAAAAGCCCTGGTCGGTGCTGTTTTAGTAGGCTACCCTGTCATCCATCTTCTTTTGGCTATCAGCAACATTTTAGGCAATGGCGTCGGTATGGTACTGATATGTCATGGGGTTGAACGCCATTCTGACTGACATATGGCCCTTTTACTCCGCCGTTTACGAATTTATGACCGGTTGCGCCAAGCCCGCGTTTAATTTAATCGCCAATTAAAATTGTAAACCGCCTTGTTGCGCTGGTTGCGCCCTGGTCGATGACCAAACAGGTCCTTAAAATCACTTGTAAATCATCGAGAAGTCGTTGATGAAAGCTGAGCAATTAAAGTACTTGAAAAGACCACTGAAATGACCCTATTGGTACTTGAAATACTTGAAATGAATACTGAAAAGAGTACTGAAATGATCTTACTAGTACTTGAAATACTTTGAATGACCACCAAAATATCAAAGTTTCATGCATAAATATAAAAAAAAACTTATGCTGGATGTAGGCCTACTGAATGTAGCCTTTGAAAAAATAAACATAAAGTAGCCTACTTATTATGGTGAAAAATGTTTAAAAACAATTAAAAATGTATGTGCTTCTTTCTAAATTGCAAATTCATAATTTGCTTTAAATATGCAGCATTAAAACGTCGGAATTGAATGTATTAAAATTCCGTTGATAAATGGCATTAAACAATTTAAACAAGTCCTTTTAAAGTTACTGATTTTATATAAACACGTCTTGTATAACAAATGCAATCAAAGTCACCAGAGTAATCACATTTGGCGTAATTTCAGGATTAATTATGAAAACATTAGCCAAGTTAATGTTTTAAGAATCTTAACGAAAATTTTGGATGTCTTATATATGGTTGTGAAAATTATAATAAATGACGTAGAATTATAGTGTAGATCTTACTGCCATGGCCTTATCATATTTGCAAAATATTAAGTTGTTTTTATTATCCCCTCTATCAACAGTAATTCCATAATTGCAATGTACGGTACGAACCTTTTACCTTTACTCCATGATTTAAGAAATCATGCAATTTTACTTCTGAAGAAGAATCAAGCTAATTTTCTGCTTAAAAATGATTATAAGTGAAACGATTTATATTATTTTCAGATTATCTTAGTTGTAAAGAAAAAATAAAATTTAAATTGAAAATGTAATATAACTAAATAGGAAGTTTTCTGAATTTTAAATTGCAGTAATTTGTTATACTAAAATAATTGTGTAGATTTGAATTTGCTCATTCTGTACGAAAGCAAATATTGTTTGAATATAAATTAATATAGACGGCAGTTATTCATTGGCAGAATAATTCAATATTCTTTTTGTCAAATTCTCTAAATATGTTAACATTTACACACACTAAATAATCGGTTAACAACGTATCAAGTGTCTACCTTGATAAATAAGTAGCCATTCGTTAATTATCTTTAAATTATAAATGTCCTAAAAAGACGTCAATTTACTCAATTTGAACTGTTTATTCTATTTCAAATAAATATTCGTATATACATGTATATATACTATTTCAGAGTGAAATGGAATGTCAATTACTATGGAAATATGACCAACAGTTTTTGTCGTTTTTTGTACAAAATGTGTATCCAAATAAATTAACGTAGTGATCTGTGCAACTTGGGCTGGACGGAGCAGTGATGGCAAGGAAAAGGTTGCGTACAATCAAGTTTTACTTCTGCTAAATCCTGTTTTGAGTAATGTTTGAAGCCATTTACATGCACTTGGCATGAATTTATTGGTATCCAACTGTAATTGCACCTTCGAAAAGTCAAGTTTGTCAGGGATTTTCCAAGAAAGCTGGGTCTCTTCCGCGCATTATTAATTAGGACTTATTTTTTGTGGTAAGCAGTATCTTAATGGGCCTGCCCCGTAACCCTGGCGCCAACGATCGTGATAACATTTCGCAAAAATTTCTTTGTTTTAAGACGGATTGAAGGAGGGATGGGGGTGAAGGGGGAGGGGCGTTATATCCGGATCATAAGCCTGTCCTGCCTTTTTAGACACGAATTTTTGACCAGAATCAGTCATGAATCCATGTTTTTGGTTTAGGTGGTGATGTGATAAATATTAATTTGATAAGTACCTTAAATTGACATGATTTGCATTAAACTTTGACATTATGTTACGTGAGTTACAGGACTCCCACTGACCTGGCAAATCTGGAATTGTCAGGGAAGTAGGAGAAACCTGAAAAAGTTAGGGACATTTGAAATCCATGCACATGTCAGGGAAATTTTCGTTCATTTTATTGATTAGAATAAATTCAAATTGTTTCTTATGGAATTGTCAAAGTAGTGAGTGAATTTTCAATCAAATAAGATGTTCTTGTTTAGAATTTGTAATTCAATTCAACTCAGTACCCGACTTGTCAGCATGGATATGCCATGGCAGCGATTTAAAACGAGATATCTGATTTGAAAAGAGCATTTAACTTTTTGTTCTGTAAAACTTTTATTCTGTCATTCTGTAAGAATGTAAGAATAGGTATTTCTAATTGTTTGTATAATTTCTGGTTAATGTCAATACGAATGATTCATTATGTATTTCAGCAAGACAGATTTATTTAAACAAAAAAACACTGATCAGCATGTATAATTTTCAAATCATTCGTGTTTTATATCGTCATCATGAATTCAAAATAGTGCAAAAATAAACATGTCTTAAAAGGAATAAGATACGTTCATATTTCTGTATATTGAACTTACTTTTGGGTTTTATCGATTAATATTATAATGCAAACCAGAACCCAAGAGGCATGGTCCGAATGAACTTTTTTAAAGTGCACCAAAAAAAACCGGATAAAAAGCGAAAGTAATCTTCCTTGAGTTGAAATTTCCTATCAAAAACAAGTACAAATTTTAGTTTCGTATATTACATGCTGTATAATAAATGATATGGGTTTTTCACGGCGGAATAAAAATAAGCAAATGAAATCGATATTGACTAGAGAAACGTGTATTTTGTGAATGGAAAAAAAAAATGGTTTGGAAACATTATATGTCGAATTGAGTCGTATTCGTATTTTTTTTTAATTGAAAATATTTCAAATGAATAGATTTCGTGCTGAGTTCAGGAAACCCATGAGAAATAACGGTCCGTTTAGTGGTTTAAACTATAATCCATATTTCTGTAATATCGCTGTTTGGATAATAATTCAGGGGACTGAGGGGATGGAAGGCTAACCCGCTGTGATAATCATCCTATAAAAGTCGCTGACATTTTCAACATTTCTATATAAAAAGTGACCCATACTGAGCCAAAATTCGCCTATTGATGCCACGACTGATATAAAAGCTAGTTTTTCATGAATTTATGCGGAGATGACTCGTTATCATTCCCATAATTTCATATTTGCGTGCCTTGCGTGTTTGCTACTTAGGGGTAATCGGTTTGCCCCTCTGTTCATTTTTTATTCCCCTAACATGGGCATGGATGGAATTATTTTCAGATAATTGTATGGCGGAAAGGCTACTTTGAGCTTTAGTGGTTTCAATTTTTCATCTTAATTGGGGACCCAATGGTTTATTTTTTCAACGTTTATCTATAAAAAAAATGAAATTTATGATTGGTTGACGATAAATTTAAACCTGTGTAAATAACAATAAGATAATTAAAACATTTCAGATCAATATACAAAACAGCCCAATTGGTGAAAATTTTGTGCTTTCTATCGTTTTTCAACAAAGCCCTCGTTTTCTGAAAATAGCGATTTTGAAATTTTATCATTGTTAGAATCATTTGCTTTATTTTTTAAAGTACCCATTTATCCAATGAACTCCTCCAAAGAGGTATTATTTTAGCTAAAATGATTGTAAAAAAAAATATTCTTACAATCAGAAAACGGTAATTTTAAAATTACTCTTATTTTTGAAAATTTGTTTCTGTTCTCCATGAACATCATATAAGATTTCTGAATAAAAACACCTTCAGGGTTCGAAAATCACATTTAATTTAAAAATCTTCTGTCAAATTTACTGAGAAATTCGGTTTTAAATTGCGTTTAATTAAACTGGTTTAATATTCACATCATAATTTACTGCTTTTTATAAAGTAAGTTATATCGTTTTTTTTTAAAAAAAGAAATCTGTTGGTATAGTTTAATTGTTTTCAAATTTCTCTGGATGCCATGAATTTGATACATGCATGTAAATATAACATTTTAAACATCAGGGGCTAATCGGGATTGTTTAATCGAGATTTTGATTCCTATATTTTAATTCTGAAAATAAAAATGTCATTTTGAAAATAAATTTGCAGATTTGTTTCTTGGTTCTTAGACCAAACATTTGTCAATGCCCAACATAGACAGGTTACTATCTATATTTACTGTTTATTTTTGCTACTATATGTTTATGGTAACGTTCCAGTGGCGGTTTAGTTGCCATCAAATGGCGAACAATTAAACGATGTTTGTTCTTCATTACTAAATAAATGATTAGTGTTTGTCTTATACTAATTCCCATAATGCATTCCATGTATGGGCCAATGCGAAGTTTGGGCAGCAACAAAAAATATTGACATTTTCCATATGATTTCCAGCATTGGTCGTTTCCTCTCGCATGTCCTCCACTCACCTGCAAGCCATTAAATTAAGGTGTCCTTTGTGGAGCCGTCATAAAGTTGGGGACGTTTTGGGTAGTTAAGGGGCGGCCATTGTTAATTGGTGATGTCCTCTAATCGAGCTTAGCTGGTGGTCTTCAATGGGACATTTATTTTACACGTGTTTGGGCTGGAGGGTCAGTACTCAAAGCTACTGCCACTGCATTGACTCTGGTCAGTTCAACAAAACGTTTGGATTAACATTTGATTTTTGTTTAACTTGACATTTAAAACTCAATGTATTTTTAATAGTTCAATAATAGACATTCCATCTAAACCCTCTCAGCAAACTTTATCAATGAAAAGAACATTTGTATATTGGTAACAATGTGAATTACCACAATAATAAAGATGCAAAGATCTTTATATGCAACAATAAAAGAATAAATACAATATTTAAAAAAAATGCGTTATCATGCATGTGAATAGATATTTCGCTAAAAAATTGTTAATTTCTGTCAAGTAGATTTCTATTTTTCATGGCAGTAATTTTGGAAGAAAATACAACTGAAATTTTATTTCTCGAAATTATTTGTTAATGCGTGTAATAGTGAATATATTGCAACTTAATAGTACATGCATTTTTATCAAAATAATTGGTTTTCTTTGTAAAAAAAAATCAGATGTGTGTATTTGCATCATCATTAATTTCTTGTTAAGTATTTTTCACATTTATAAACATGGCTTTATTCACACAAAAAAACGTTTAATTTGGTATCCAGCTGCATTAAATTAAATGAGACTTAAATAAAATGTTACATGTATTCAGATTACAAAAAATAACCTCAAAGGATGCAATTTAGGAAAAACAATTGCAATCAGTTCTTAAACTTTCCTCTCTTAACTTAGCCTCACCTTTTTATAAAACAACGTAAATAAATGAGCGCTAATGGCAAATTATACAATAAACGTTAATACGCCATTTAAGTGGCAATAATATTTACATTTAAATAGCTTTTGATTTTGGATAATTTTTTTTCTTACTACTGGACAGTTAGGTCATTTTCTCAATTTGTTTCCACCCTATCAGTGGTCAAATTTCACATACTCAATGGGCTTGCACCCAACTAGTGATGTTGTATTAAGATAACAATGTAAATTTCACGGTAGTTCGGTCGCCATCTTGAATTTGTCGAGATCAAAGAGAGTCCGCTTTCCTCCTACTCGATTGCTGGGGCTTAAGTTTTCAGCCTACAATATCTTTTTTATTTCAGTGAAGAGGAACGGACACATGACCATCTGGTCATGGCTGTATATTTGGTCCAGGTGTGGGATTTATTCACCTCAATGCCACATATTTGGGGTTCGAAAATGTACTTGGGTCACTATATACATGTATTTGTGCCACAGGTGTATGTCCTAATGCAAAAATCTTTTTGAAATACAGTTATAATTACAGGGTTTCTGCGAATAATTTAAGCAATTAAAGTTCTTAAAAATTCACCGACTGATATGTAAGTAATTAAAATTACGAACTTCATTTTTTGGAAACCAGTAGAAATCATTGAATAAAAATAAAAAATATCGTTAAGAACGATTGAAAATCAATCAAAAATAAATAACAAGAAAAATAATAAAGACCGGAAATTGTGTTATTATTATGCTAACAACCATTGAAAAACAAATCCAAATTTTTTTTTTTTTACTTGAATTGATAACTTTATTTTCAATAGAAACAAAATTTTGTTGTTATTATGCTGCCAATTGTTGAGAATAAACCAAAATTATGAAAAATTCATAAAAATGAAGTTGTGTGGCTGCTATGCTAACATCCAAAAACAACTTACAAAATTACAAAAAAAAAATAACTGCAAATATTGTTACTTTGTAACAACCAATCTAAAATAATCCAAATAAAAATAATTGTAACAATGCAAACAGCTATTAAAAATATAATATATCTATGTATGATGAATAAGGAATTAAAATTTTAACAACCATTGAAAACCGATCCAAATAAAAGAAAAAAATCCTTTATATGCAACAGTATACATGCCCCATTCCAAAATGAGGGGGTTTGCTCGAATTTTCAACAATTTTTGGCGGTTTCTATGATCATTTTGGAAACTTTTTAGATTGGTTTTAAATTTCCAGTGTAGACTCTTAAATCTGAGTGATTCAAGTAATTATTGAAAAATTCAAATGTTTCATTTTTCAAATTTCCTTTATTTATGGTTCCCATACCACGGATTGACGACGTAATCGTGTCCTCCCAAGCCAAACTTTAATTATTGTTTTTGTTTTCAAATCGATTCCTAATCGAGTGCGACAGTCCGACGTGATTGGCCGAACGATTTTCTGTCATGGAGAGAGAGAGAGAGAGCATCGCATCAAAACGGCAGAAATTGCAATTATTTGGGCTGGAAAACAAAAGTCCAATTGTGTTGTCGGTGTGCGGCTGTTAATTAGGCGTAATTAGGCGTCTGCAGCAACGCCCCAAACGCAGTAGCATTTCATGTGCGCATGGCAAATGGACCTCTGGATGAAAAGGAGGGGGGGAAGAGTAACTTACAGTAGATGAAACCTCTGGCGTAGCTCTAGTGCATTGCAGCGTAGGCTCTGATGGTGTGGATTGAGATGTTGAGTTTACAGTTCAATCAATAATGGGAGAGAAAGAGAGAAAATAAAAGAAGAGAGAAAAGGGAAAGTGATACACGTGTTAGCGAAGCACGAAAGCAAAGTCTTAAACAAGAGACTTGCCATTTGAAATTTGCTCGCTAACTTAATTTAGTCGCCTTCCCAATCAATAACCTCGGCTTTGGTGGCGTTTCTCTTGCTTCTTTTCAGCGCCTTTGCTCTCGGAACAGATCCGACGGATCGAGACGAGATTCGTAGGCCTACACTTTATTTCTTCTCACCATTACGACCTAATATTTAATTCAGCAAACGGGAAATGCTGCTGAACTCAACGCCATCTCGCTTTATCGTTTGTTAAAATTCGGAGGAGACTGCATGGTGGTAATTGCCCAAATAGAACCCCAGACGGTTTCAGGGGGGTACGTTTTGCTAACGAAATGGAAAATTCCATTCGGTTTTGTGGAGCTACATGTTGTAGCTATTTAAAAAGAAAAAAACATACATGGATTAGTAAAACTAGATCACATTCGGTGGATTTTCGAAACATTTTAGCGCATGTTAGAGAAAAATAATAATGACGGTATCACCATATTCGGTTTAAAATGATACTTTTTTCAAAATTCTGCGAGTTTATGGAAACATCTTTGCAGAATCCTGCGAATCTACTGAAAAAAAATGTTGGCATAATCGTATGCATTGATGTTTACATTTCTGCATGCTGAAGTACTTTTTTTAATAATAGTAAAATTACAGTAGGATCCTGTAAATGTATTGAAAAAAAAGGTTTTCAGAATCGTATGCAATAATGATTAAATTTATGCGTGCGGGATCCTGCGAATTTATGGAAACATTACTGCTGAATTTTGTGAAATTATCAGATCCTGTGAAGGCGTGGAAAAAATGTGTGCAGAATCCTGTGCATCATTGTTTAAGTTTCGTTCAGTGAGAAACTTTCGTCAGGCAAGTAAACTTTCTCCGTATTATTATATGAATACGACGTCAAATTTTTGTAGAATCCTCTGAAACCATGGTAAAATTTCCGCAAAATACCGTGTATTTAGGATTCATTTTCTGTTGAAACTTGTAAAATCATTAAATTTAACGTAAGATCCTTTGCATCAAAGTTTACATTTCTGCAGGGTACTGTGAATTTATGATGAACGTTTTTAAAGAATTCTGTAAAATTATGTTGAATTTTTTTCCAAAATCCCGTTAAATTATATTAAAAATTTCTCCTTAATCCTGTTTTCGACGTTTCTATATTTAATATAAATATCGCCACATTTCTGCATGCATAATCCTCTGAAACAATGCTAAAATTCCTACAGAATTTCACAGTAATTTGGAATACGATTTCTGCCTTATCTTACTCATTTTTACAGTGCTTATGACAAGATAATAATCTGAAGTATTCTGCGTTGGTGAAGACAAATTTTCCAGGGTCTGATTTACCAATTTTGAATTCAGTCCTGGATGTTGGGTGTCCCATGTGTGAGCGCATTGCATGTTCTGCTTGGCATCCAATTTCCAGCCTTTCAACCTCTATATAACGTGTTTTCGAGAGCAAAGTTTGTTGTTGATGAATAAATGTATATATTGGGCCATTATACGTCCACGGTGTGGGCTGGCAACGGTAGTGGGTCATGGAGTTAGAGCCCAATCCATGGCCTACTCCTGACTGTGCTGCATGTCTCTCCAGTAGTTTTCTCTTTCGCTGTGTACCACAGGCCATGCATCTCTCAGCGTGTTTCTTCACAATGGAGAAGGGAAAAAAGAAAAAAAAAAATGCATCTAACATCACTTTTGCATTAATCGATTTTACAATTCCCATTTCTAGTTAGTTTACAGTCTCCATATCTGTCGCTCGACTACGGTGTTGTTGAACCCCATAGTCAGTCGTGAGGGCGCATAACTGCCTAGGGGCTTGAAACCTGCCCAAATGGATATGCCTGGTATTGCTTAAGTATGGCCTCCAGCGAGCGGGGTGCGCGCGCGCATGCGCGGTGAGCACTTCGCTTAAACATCCAGGGCCTCCATCAAGAGTTGATGCTCAATATCACTCGCTCAATCGGCCCTTACCTAAGGATGCTGCACTATTTAGCGATTGAAATGAATTTCTGGTGCATGCTTTGTTATAAATTAAACATTTTGTTGTTTAATCATGCTAGAACATGGTGCCTAGGGATCATCCATAAAGGACGTCCGAGAAAGGAGGGGGAGGGGTTTCCGAATTTAGTATACAGAAATCAATGACTGAGAACTGGTAAAGGTGACTGAAAACTAAAAAATAAATAGCATTTTGGTTTACTGCTGACTGTGTTTATGATAGGTATCACTATCGATCCGATACTTATAAATAAATTTGAAATAATATTATGCAATTTTTTTTTTCAAATCGAAACTTTCGTAGTAAGAGTCCATGAAAAGCCGATGATGGCGATTTAGGTAATTGAATTGACCATTGATTAGTTAAGGTCGTTTCTGTCCTTAGAAAGACATCTAAAAAATACGTTGTTTGAGTCCTTGAACAATCGTTGATTAAAATTAGGGTAAACATAAATATAGTTATTTTTTAATTTGATATAATTATTGGATAGGAAAGGTAATTATCCAACGTGTTTTATGAAGTAATTGAATGTCCGAGCTACTGTTTTTGTTTTATAACGTTGATTATTGTTCAGAAACAATTAGAAATACCGCTTTATTTATTTGCCTACTTCGTTTTTTGAAATGAGCTTCCTTCATTGCTCTAGGTATTAAAAAATCCTGAGTTATTGGAAATATCATTTATTATTGGTTTTTTTCGTCAGCATAAGTCCTATTTATTTTCATAAGTTAATTTGTTTAATCATTGGAATCATTGTTTAACCATCGTTTAAAATGCAAAAATGCTAAAACACAAAATGCCAAAAACATTAAAAAAATGTGCGCATTTCAAAAATCTGATTTTGAAAATAGTCCATTAAAGTCTATAAAAGAATAATTTATTAAAGTTATGATCGGTTTTTTTGCGATATTCTAAGTTTTATGCAGTATCTGATGGTAATGTTGAATCAGATGTAAATAACTAAACACTTAATAGTCTTTTATTATTTTACTTAAAAAGTAGAAGATGAACCTTTGATAATTGAAGAGAAGGCAAGGTTCTACCTTTAGTGTTAATATTATTTGCTTCAGGGGTGCTTTCTAACGCTTTTAAATTGAAGACCATTTTAGGGGAGTCTTAAATGTTACTTAAATAAAACAATGAACAGTTGCATTTCATAAGTACACATGCCTGACTACGGCTGTGCACATTGTTCCAAATTTTCGAATATAAAATAAGTTATCCCTATATTCGACAACAATTAGTATACCGGTATCGTGTTAAATATTATGTTGCTCTTATTATTTTGACAACTGCTTAAAAACCCATCAAAAGTAAAAACTTGCTCTTAATTTTGCATTTTCGTTATGCCTGTAAGTCATATGCCAATGTCAAGTCTATGTGAAAGGTCATTGATTTTACATAGCCAATAAATATATGTTCAGTACAATCCAACTCAGCGTCCTTGTAAATATTTCCAAATACATGTAGTCGAATTTCATTTTCATCTTTCTCTTAAGTGCTTTATCTGGCACTACCTGGGACAAAAAAACGTCCCATTTGGTCATTTCAGATGACCGATGGTTGTCATCTGATAAACAGCCATTAAAGGGCATTTCTTGGCACACACACAAAATTTAAAAAAATGAAACTTTTCACATAGTAATTTTTTAAGAGGATAGGTGCTGAACAGCAAGTAAAATAGCTGAACCATCGCCGTACCGTGCTATTTGTTCGATTTGTTCCCATTGGTGGTGGATCCAGATCCACCCTTGTTTGCACGCTACAACGAGCACCAACATTCACATAGCAAAACCCATTTCTTCCTGTTGCCATTGTCATCAATTGAACAAAACAAAGGCAAACAAAGACCCATCGAAGCCCTGAGAGACAGCAGAAAAGAGGGCGGAATACGAAAGGGAGGGGGGGGGAGCAGTTAGAGTTAAGAGAAAACCAAAAATGAATGAGAGAGACTGAGACTGAGACGAGAAAAGAGAAAAAATACATTGTTTGGGAAATATTCAGGAACATACAGTGTAGGGAATGCAGTCAGAAAGATGCATGCCACGTTTCCAACGACCTCTCATCGTAGTTTCTCTTAAGACATGCACTTATACCATGTTGGTTCTTCGCTATTTTGATAAGAAAAGCAAACTCTTGCTTTCTGTAACTCTAACAGGCAATGCTTATGAAGAAACAGAAATTTATGAAAAATAGCAGAACGTGTTGCATGAATAACAAAATTAGTGATTACGTGCTTTTCATGAAATAATTCAAACTGTGCTATGCTCGTAAAATATCGGGGTTTTTTTCTTCTTCTTTTTCGTCAATCGGTTATGCTTGATATGCTAGAATAAACTAGGATACCCTGAGCCAAAACCAATCAGAGATATTCAGCTTATGGATTATGCCTCCCAGCACATAAAGTCACCGATACTCGACCGTTAATCGCAAAAAAGGTTCTTGCATTCTTTTGTTTCACTTGAATTCTGTTATTGAGCAGATTAAAAGTCACAATTTGCGTGTAAAAGTGGTGTAATATATTATGCCACAACACAATATGTATAATGCTTAGATTTATAATGACATCATAATAATGAAACAACCGCATCATAACAATTGAAGTTATGATTATTATTATTAGATTACAGGGTGACTATACGCACACCTAGACAACAGGAAAATCAGGAAAATGTCGGGAGATGTAAACAGTTTTCAGGAAAGTCTGTGAATTTTAAATGGTTTACTAAACGTTTCCTTCTGTGTGTTAAAAGAGCATGCTTAAAAGAGTTAAGCCTAGATTTATGTACATAAATACAGGTACATGCATAATGACGTTACTTTGTTTTAATGATACCTGATATTTAATAAATAATTAACAAATGGTTATTTTTAATGAAGTCATTTGAATAATTCTTGTTAATAGGCTAAATCGTCAATTTGTAACGTTTCTGAACACATTGGAACATAATGAATAGCAGGTCACGTCTCTTCATGGAAAAAGACGTGTCCATTACCAAACAACCTAACAAAAAAAACACGCAATTGTATAATTGTAATAATTACTAGCCACATGATAACACGAATAATTTTCTAAGATAATTAAGTAATATTTAGTGCATTAGTATTCGCTATTGACAGATCTCACTGTGCTCAGTAGCTTAAATTCCTAAATTATTTGATAACTCAAATCACTTGTTGGTACGTAAAATTTGCAAACTTCGTATTGTTTTTTTTATTGGAATTTCTTTCAAGAAAACCGATGAAAATTTCTAGTGCCTCATTTTCGTGCAATTTCTTTCAAAGAAAAATTAATTGAAACGCCCTATAAAGACGGTATAATTGCAAAACATTGTTTGGTTGAAATCTGCGAGAAGCAATTCTGCTTTCTGAAAGATCCCTACATTAGGATATATGTAGGTTTTTTTTATTATTTTTTTGATATTGCCATGCATATGCGAATGTAGGGAAATTCACTCTTGCAAGAAAAATTCTCATTTTCCTGTCAAACGAATGACGGAGCCCAAACTTGATGGGGTCATAAGTACTATTTTCAATTTCTTCATCTGTTTGTATAATAATCAATCCGCTGTTTGGTTTGAAAATGCAAATAGCGGGGAATTTTTTTCCGGTTTAGCTTTCGGTTTGCTTCGTGTTTCTCTTTATCAATTCGTTTTTTGATTTTGGAAAATGGAAAAAAATGCAATGTTTTTGTATGAGAGAGAGATTGGAGAGTAGGCCTAATGAACAGTGACACTAAGAACACCCGGATTGCTGTCAACTTCATGGGATAAAAGCTCTCTTACATTTCCAAATCCTTCATTTGAATCATGACAGTCCAATGTGTGATCACTCATTATGGAACCCTCTTCCAACCTGCTATACGATTGTACCCTTAAACTTGCAATCCCTTTTTTTTTCTTCGAGTAGTTTACGTTTGAATTTGAAGTGTACTGGAATGGTGCATTCACCAGGTGTCCATTGGTCAAGAGGGATCTAGATACATCCTATTATGGTTCACCTCGGAGAATGCGAGCTGTCAAATCAAGGCACGAGGCTTGAGGTAGATTGTTTCACTCCGGACCCTGTATTTGAATTTCTCTGTTTATTTAAGTTAATTTATAAGGAAGTGCTTGACCGCATGCGGAGATTTGACCACATCGTCACATTCCTTACTTTGATAAACATTTCATATGAGGTGATTGACGTTTATAAGAATTAACGGAATAAAGGATTTCTGTAAAAAATTTAAGTTGACATCAGTTAAGTCCAGATAGTTTCTGATATGGAAAAGCACTGCCAAATGTTCAAATAAAATAATTTCAGAATATTCTCATGTAAATTTCTTATGTAACATGTGTACGTACGGGGTGTAAAAGTTATAAAATTGGATATGCTTATCTCTATTATTAAGGTTATTAAGGTACATGTACTTGAAAAGGACATGATTTTTTAATGATTTTGGTTTAATCTACAGGCAATTAAGAAAATACCAACGCATTTTCTTCTTAAATACAGTGACGATTTATTAATTGTCTTAAATAGACAACTTGAGAATAAATAAACGTTTGGTTCGATATGCTCAAAATGTGTTAAAACACTTTTTACATTACCAAATCCTGTAGATCACGTAAGTCATCATTTATGTCAACAAATTATCAACGTTATGAATGATAACAGCGTATTTCTAGTTTGATATGCCCACTTGATAATGCACATCTACTGTATATGTATGTCAAATTTTCATTGTACTGCATTGTAACTCTAGGTAGGAAAACCTTGAAAACTAAACAAAACTTAATTTTGAATTTGTAAAATTTGTTCATTACAGTCCGGGTTACCCACAAATTATTTTAAGGTCACATTTAATTAAGCACCTCGTAATACTCTTTATTAACAGTTAGCCTAAAGCAGAAACTTTGAAATGCTTTTTTTATTAGTTTATTCTGAGAAACTCAGTACATGTATTGCTGACAAAATGGTTTTTATTACAATTTTTTTTTTCAAACGTTACATATTTTATCTCTGGGTCATCACAAAGGTTTCGTCCATCCTGATGTATTTGGGCTAATTCTTAATCCTAATTGTAATCGGTGGTCCATTTGCATTAGCTCGACTCAAACTCAACAGTTTTTTTATATTTTTTATTTGTGATTGTTATCTCTTTTAAGTTGCCGCCTTCATAAACCAATGCCTCCTGCAGGTATGCCACTAAGTCTACCTACAATTTACGTGCGCACACGTGCTTTTGTTATTGTTGTAGTTGCTACAGGTTTTTTAAATAATTAGCCTTGAAATGGAAGAATCGATGCACTTTCGAGAAAATGTCCACTATCCACCCCTTGACCCATGGTCAAAGAATAACTTTTGCGTCCTGTCAAAAACTTTAAAATGTTTTTCATTTTTTTTTTAAATTTATTTTTCACTTTAATTTACGATGAAAGTGCATAATTTTCAAGTCAGGGTGAATTTTGACTCGGTAGTGGGGAAAGGGAGAGCGTTGAGCGCTTAAGGAGTTTTATTTGATTTATTTTTGCCATTTCATATACATGTATTGTGCATAACATGGGATCAAAAAGCAAGTGAAGAAATTTGAGTAGTATTATAAATTATATCAAATAAACTATAATACTGGAAATTATGTGCATATATAGGGCGAGTTAAAATTCGTCTAACATGGGATAAATTATTTAATTTGTAGTTCGACACTTTCGTTAAAAAAGTAATGAACTAACCATGTGTTGGGCATCAATTAATTATATACTGTTATATAAGTTGACTGCCTTAAAATAGACGCTATTTATTGTTGTGCAAATGAAACGTTCATTTTACATTTCAAATGTGATGTTGATTAATAAGATATATAAAAACTGTGATTATAAATGGCGTCTACTTAGAGCGGTCAACTTTCTACCTTTCTACTATTAATTAAATGAAAATACGAGTTGCATGTTAGGACCATTAAATGACATTAGTTTCTTGTCATTTTATTTAGTGTCTTAACCTGCCCAAATAAAATAATAAATTAACGGAATCGTCCAAATAAATTGAGTTGAAAAAGGTAGCATCATGCACATTAGGGACTGTTTGGGACAGGAGGGGGTTTAATTTCGTAAGATAATGGACACCAAGAGTAGGGTAAAAGTTAAACTTTCATGCTTTTAAGGAGGACCCTGTTAAGACGTTATTTTACATTAGGTCACTTTTTAAAATTCACAAGAATTGTTAAAGCACAC
This sequence comes from Rossiulus vilnensis, assembly GCA_034700785.1. Classification (NCBI taxonomy): domain Eukaryota; kingdom Metazoa; phylum Arthropoda; class Diplopoda; order Julida; family Julidae; genus Rossiulus; species Rossiulus vilnensis. Next base: position 26,547 of record JAQIXS010000491.1, on the reverse strand, counting down.
ATCGACTTTTGGAACACCCTGAGCGTCACAAGGGGGAGTGCAAACTACATTTATGCGTGATATTGCCAGTTTTTGTGTACAATAATCATTGATTCGTAAACATTGTTGAATGGGACGAGTCGTCCTTAGCCACAACCCGCCTCCTTGTGTTTTTTTCTGGCAATAATCCGTAGTGTTTTCGCGCTTGACTTGAGGCCTCCATTGAGCAAATCCGTGAAGTTAATTGTGAAGCATTGTGACAAGAAGTGCAATCATTGACACGCGATCGAGTGAGAAATTTCTGTTGTCCTCCTCCTAACAGGTGGCATTAAAGGCAGACATCTGAAAACAGTCCAAGCAGCCCAATGAATTTTTCCCTCTAAAAATATACTGATTTTTGCTGTAGAGTTCATTGCGATTAGAATGAGGCCCCTTGCAACAGGTGAATATCCCCGAGGGATCCGAGGGGGAGGGCCGAGACCCAAATGACTTCTCAATGTAGCCGAATTTTCCTTGGCCTTAGATTTATTTCTCAAAGGGGTCCCTTTCTTCTTTGAAATTGGGACCTGGTCGTCTGTCAGACGCCGCTCCATGCGCTCTGACACGATGGAGAGGGATTCAAGGGGATTAGCACGGATTAACGGCTCTGGAGGGAGCGGGATTAAAAACGGGGCGCCCTCGGGCGGAGAACTCACTATGGTCACTTCGTGTTAGACTGACCGGGCGAAGCGTGCGCCTTGCATGACCCCCCTTTCACCGTCACTTCGAATTTTATGTAGAAATTTGAGCATATTTAGGGGCCTGGGATCCATGATTCCTATTCGTGGTCTAAATTAAGAGGAACCCCAAAAAAAACTACAATCAGAAATAATTTATGGTATCTGTGTATTTTTAGTGGATTTTTTATTTTATATAAGAGTACTTATATATATGAAACCCAAGTTACCATAAAGAAATTGTACTGGTCTTTTCGTAAGAAATTGGTTTCTACAAGATGCACTTGCTCAAGGTGCTGAGAGATTTAGAGTTGTTAAAATCAATGACTTTTCAATCGCTCAAAAATGTTTACAGTGTAAAATGTTTCCACTATTTTGATAGATTTTTCGTCTGTTTAAAACTGTTGTTAGTATAATAAGTGATTTTATTTTTAACTGTATTGTTTTAAAATACTTTTGTTACTTTTGTTAAACAGAGTGTCTGTGACATTTCAAAGACTTTAATTAAAGTTTTTGAAATGTCGTAATTAGTATTAGTCAGATTTTGGTGACTTTAATTTCAGCATTGAACGGTTTAGGAAAATACCAAAAGAATTCTACGAAGCAATTTCATTGTTTGAAATGTGTTAAAACACCATATCTTGGGCTCAGAAACAAAACTGGCCAACTAAAAATTTAACATTTTGTGAAAAACTTCGTATAATATGTATAAAGCAATAGATCTTTGTGTTTCATCTCCCTTCATTGTAGTCTAGTTTTGAACATGACTAGTAGGTGACTCTAGAATCAACTTATAGGGATTATCTTTGAGCATTTAAAATCTTACTCCTTAGTCTACATTGTACATTTATTGGGGTAATTAACCTACAGTCGCTTAAATTCGACTTAAGTTTTGTATCGGAGCCCAAATCTTTGAAAACTATTTCATTCAACGAACATTTTCTATACATTTTCTGCAAAATTTTACTTGGAATTGCTCTACTTCATTTTCGCGCTCTGATTGAACAAAAGTGATATCTAACATGTAAAACATAAAATTATAGCAGATTAAAAATTTGGTTGATATAGGCTTACTGCTGGCCATAAACAAAAAACCGAAAAAAAAAAAGTATAATTACAAATACTTTGTTTTGATAACAAAATAGCAGACATTAAAACACTGATACATGCACTCGTTAGTTATTGGGTGATCCGCCGTCATTTTGAAACTGACCTCATATGACGTCATTGGCATTCCAGTACAGGGTGGGTCGCAAAGGAGCACGAGCCTGTCAGAACCAGTTAAGGAAGACGTAGAAGATGCAATTAACACCGGATCCTGATAATCCTTGCAGGTGCGCAGGTGATGGCCGAGAAAAATGCAAAAGAAAAAAATAATAAAAGAGTTCCAGGCGTGATATAAAAACTGAGAGGCGAGATCAAACGAGACTGGAGAAGGAATCTGACGGAGGTGTGGAATTGCTCATGAACATATAAAGAAGGAAGAAGGGAGATGTGGAGGAGGACGACATGGGATGAGGGGAGGCCCGAGGTTCTCCATGGGCCATGACTTGACCCCTCTCTCCGTTTGAGTCTCTGGCTAGGGTTTATTGTTCGTCGATTTCTGGCATCTCCCTAAATGGCGTTTAGTGGCCACATTGTTCGGCCATTCTAAGACAGTTGGGGTCATTGATGAAGCCAACAATGGTTATTCTTGCCTTGACACGGCTTGCTTTTGACGAGTACAATTCCAGCAATTCATTCTGTCAAATTGGATAAAAGGTGTCGCTTCATGCACTTTTCAAAGAGTCAATCAGCTCGCTTTCTGTCCGATCCCCAACTTTCCCTAAAGTCCACTCCACGGTCCAACTATTCCTCCAAAATCGACCTGCTGGTCAAAGCCCATGGCTGGTCAGCCGAGTCTCCATTCTTGGTCACCCCTTGGTCACCTGGCCTGATCATGGCGATGCGTTAATTGCAGTGGTTCTCCATGGAAGCGGCTTTGACCGTTGGAGTAGTCGCCTATATGTGGATCTGTAACAAGCGACAGTGTTTCCATTGTTTTTGACCAGCCTATTGCTCATGATATTCAGCACAATAAACGTTACTTAACTTACATGTAAATCAGAAACTAAATCAATGTGGATCATATGATGTAATTTCATTGAACGTAGCATGTAATATCAGTGAGCATAGCATACAATTTCACTGAACATATCATTTAGAAATTAAATAAATATGGATCATATTATACAATTTCATTGAATTATGATATTATGAATTATGAATTACCGATACTATGCAAATTCATGCCAAAATCTGCGTGCAATGATAGTTTATCATATTAAGTAATTTCAAGTAGTATCTTTTCAAGGGCTTTAAAGTTGTTTAATGACTTTTCCCGTATAAATGTTGTACACGTTTCCTAAAATTTCTAAAACTAATGAAGCTCATACCAAATTAATCGCCTCCCAGTAACATAATTTTCAATCAGTAATTTTTCATGGATAACCGAATTTATTCACCTGTACTGAATGGGCACTGACTTGGAAATTTGAACAAATCATTTATTGCAACGGTTGTAACGTACCATGCAATTTACGTGTGCATATGAAGGCTACATCTGAAATATAAGTAGACCTATAAGGCTAGGAACCTATAACTTGACCCATTTCCATCAGGGTGGCTTTATTGCCCAATATGCAGAGGTTTTGCTTAAATAGTATACGGGTGGCCCGGGCAGACGTTTACAGTAATCACTGTTAAAATTTGCAGGTGTGCGACTTAAGTTGACATTGGTCAAAATACCCTCTATTCGCACTTGAGCCGTGTTGACTTTTGGTGGAATTGAACGGAATTTTGCTCTCTGCTGTGACTTACATGCACTCCGATGCCAACGTGTTTTTGAAGTATCAAAAACGTTCCCGTGTTGTGGCACATTAAGTGATTTTCAAGAGAGAATACCTGTCTGTCTCCTGGTAATCACAACATCCATTTTCGTGTTATTGTTGTTAATACTGCACCTTAAAATCACAAACCGTGGCTAAATCTCCAGGCTGAGCAACCAATCTTGCGCCAGTAAAGGAAGAAGGGTTTTGACATTTTGACATATGTAACTTATCAGTCGACAATCCCAATCGTGACATTAGACAAACTAAACGTAGTTTTGGTAAATTTGATGGGTCATTCATGACGCCTGTTTCACGTGAAAATCATGTACACCAGTGACATAAAGTTCCATATATCAAGCACCTTCATCGAGTGAAGCACGTCATGTGTTTATTCCAATGGCCTAATTAGGATGAGGTAATTAGTTGTCTAAGCGCCAAATTCAGGGTGGGGGCGTAATTTTTGTGCTTAAACAATGTAACAATGGTTTTAGTTTCTAAGCAAATGTTAATTACACTTGCGATCAAATTTATTGTTCTTTTAAAATGTGCATTATTTGACTAAATTCCTCTTGAATATCTCTGTTGAAAAACCTTTACTCAACAGCAAACCATTTGCATACATTTCGGACGTTTGCATGCCTTGTCCACTTGGCCTTACCCCTGTCACTTTAAAATAATTTTTGCAGGGAATACAATGTTCTGAGATTAAAAGGTTGCAATGATAATGTTTGCCTAATTTGTTCGAAGCACGATACATTTTCTGACAACTGGTGTGAATTTATGGCGTTGCATTTTCGGGCTGTTCTTCTACGAAATTCAAGGAGCAATTTTACTCAGTTTAGGTGCATTTGAAAGTGCTTTTAAATTGTTCACAAAATGAGCTACTCAGATTTTAAATTGGATATCTACTCGCTGAGCAAAATGCATTCATTTTTGTAATACCTTTTGGGTAGAACTCTTAATAGATCTCAAACTGAGTGTGGCAATACCGATCGGAAAGGACAGTGGGGAATTAAGACAGGCTCACCTGATACCCCGCGACCCCCTGGGTCATCGCACACGGAAATGATACGTCCTTTTTGTGCATTATTGGCAGGCTAGTGACTTATTTAAACAAAATGGAGCCTAAAATGCTTACGAAATGGCGTGGATCAGATTTCGTGAATTGTGAGAACAGCTGACATGTTCCCATGGCGTGCGAGAGGCTCTTTGGGACCCAAACTGCATGGTTAGGGGGGAAAAGGCGTCGAAAAGGGGAAAAACCTTAGGGTAAGTGAAGCGAAGGGTGGCGCTGATCTCGAGGACCCTTCAAGGGGTGCCTCGAGTGGTGCCATTGCCGCAGAATGGTCGCTATTTTCCCCAATCCACCCCCTAATAACGTATCTTTTTCGTCCAATTTCATTTCTCTTCATTAAACAGAGAAAGACCATCGTGATTACGGCATGGGCTTCCTCTGATGGAAGAAATCCAAGATGAATTCTAACAATTAGTGGTCAGTGCCAGTGGTTTAATGTCGCACTTAGAGAACCCTGATCAGATTTTCTGCTTTCTGTATTTAATGGTCCAAAAGGTTTTTCGTTATTGCCTATTTTGAGCATATCTGGCTCCTTCTAATGGTCGCACGACATCCCAACTAATGGCAATGTCATGTTTTAGCTCGATGCCATCGAAATTTTGAATCATATTCTTCGATTTGGGTGAGAAATATTTGTGTCGTGAGAATTTCAGTGCACTTGATGCAATACTGACTTGATAATCCATGCACTGGTTGCCCAAAAGCAGTTTTGTTGGCCCACGTGTCAGCGCGTCCAATTTTCGTTTTATTGTCACAGAGATCCCGGAAGTTGACGCTAGATGGCGTCTCGAAATCCACTTTTGCAGTGTACTATATACAGCTGCTAATATTTGAGTTACCATTTATTGTTTGTATACTGTCAGTAAAACATTGCTATGGGGAAAGTGTTACCGTTGGTCAACTTTGTCAGGTTGTCAATGTTTAGAAAATACAGTGGAAGCTCGATTATCCGAGTACCGGTTATCTGATATTAAGTTTAATGGAGGTGAAGCAACCTCGGATAAGCTCTCGGATTAACCGATGTTTCGAGCAGAGCGTTAAATTATGCAGGGCTGCTTGGAGGCCATTAAAGCTGATTAAAGACGAGTTGTTAACAAGCTATTTTAGATTTTTACATATTTGGAATTTGCTATGTGCATGTATTAAAAAAGTTGTGCAGAATACAGTTCCAGGATGCGTGATCATGCTCCTTTCCCTAGGGCCAATGATGTCAGCGTGGCCTGTTGGTAGTGCAAGTCCCTATCAGGTGGTAGTTCAACAGGAACGTAATTTGCAGAAAGAAATGCGAGCTCACTGTAGGTGCTGTCCATCTCTTGAAGTGGTCATTTTGCGAGGATATAGTCTTACGGTCACGCGTGTCCTCTTGCCCATTGCCACTGTAGCAATTCCTTTAGCGAGCAAATATTTGGCAGCCTTTTGGCCAACGTACAGCACTTCAATCTGTACGGAAATTGATTCGCTATTTGTTTTTCGTGAAAAAAGTCCCTTTTTCTCAGCCCTCATGGTTTATTCCGTTGGTCAAACTTTTTTTTATATATTTTTTTTTTCGCTTTTGGGCTATTCTTTACCGCCATGGCTGCGTGCGTTGGAGGGACCTCAACGGTCTCTGCATGGGTGGGATTACAGTCCACTGTGTACATATCTTTACCCACTTTTTTCGATTAAAATGGAGTGGCACCATGAGTGGACACGTTCCGTCCCTTGAATACCCGTGACCCTTTCCAACCCTCTTTCTTGGGCATCCACTGAAACCTTGAAAATCGGCTTATCTTTATCGCAAAACTGCATTGTGGTCGATTTTGCATCAAAACCCAGACAAGTTTATTTATTTTTCATATTGAAATTACTGCCTTTTGTGTGTTTTGTTTGAATTTCTAGATAGAATGCTATGCAAATGTTTAACCATCATGTTCTTGTTCTAGACAAAAAGTCACTTTTGATATTTACTCCCACAGTGTATGCAATATACATGTATTGTACATATATATACTCCAAATAAACTTCAAATATTTTTAGGAAGTTATGTTTTACAAATTCAATATGCATAAAATGCATTTTATTGATACATTTTGAGGCATTTTATGGATACTGGAAAATTGGATATATGTATATGGAAGTTTTTGAAATTTGAATATTTGAAGTTTATTTGATGATAAAAATGTATTTATACAACTTTGAAGCCACACCGACAAGGAAGTCATTGTAACAGATGCCCACGAAACAAATTTAGCATTTTATCAAAACAAAATATGCATCATTCTTTAAGTGAAATCATCCAGTACTACATGTACTTATCTGATTGAAGATATTTATATATTTGTATTGTATATCGAACAATTATTTTTGAAAATGAATTTCTGAAAGTAATTTAGTCTTAAAAATATAAAGCCAAATTTATTCCATGCATACTTTGCTTTTCAAAATACATGTATTTGTTAAAGTTTTGAAATTACTGTACCAAACAAAATTGAAAATCGTGTAAAAAATGTAGCATAACCGTATATTGTACATTCTGTAATTTCACAAAAATGTCAATTTTTCTGAATTATATCATTGTAGGCCCACGATTATGTAAACACTGACCGTTGTCCTCGATGCCTTTGTTGAGCTTCAACATCCGTCTCTTCCTCGGATGACTTCCTTTCTTTTGGACACTGTCCATCAGCATGTGCAGTGATGCCCAAAATTGGGAGGTTTCGGTGAGATTGGACGCAGATTTTAGGTCGTTGGAGTGTGTAAATCTTTCTCAGTGATTGAACTCTATCCTTTTGTGATGTCAGCAGCTATCCTGTCCAAGCTAAACACACATATACATCATTCAAAACATTGAATTGTGGATACCATGGGGGCCGTGCATGGGGTGCGATTGTGTGCCTACTATGTCAGACTCTCCAAATGCGATGCATGCTTTTGTGTGCCGTAAGACATCAATTTTGGTTTTTCTTGCGTGTGTGACCAAGTCCATTTTCCATTGTGTACTTTTGGCCCTACATACGTGCTTTCCCATAAGACAACTGTTAGCACAATGTTGGGGAAACATCCAAATTCCGGCTCCTACAACGGTTTGTTAACTTAAATATTACCCTTGTTGGAAGACGTTACTTAATAGTAGTACAGTTAAGCAATTACTTTGGCCCTTAGTATGTGCGTTTTCGCCTGAATTGATTGAACATCAGGCTATACAGTAGACTGAAACATTTGTTGCTCGTCCAAAGCTTTCAATAAACAAACTTATGTTTTAATTTTGAAAACTGTTTTATTTAAACATGCTTTTACAGATAACCCTGATATGAAAATCAAAACTTAAGTGGGAATTGAGAATTAAATAATTTTTTAAGAAAAGCGAATGGAGTTCCATGTATACAATATTTTTCTTAAATCATGAAAGCTCGTTGACACTGCGCGTTCAACTTTCGTTCATTCTTCTCTTGACTTGAGTTTTATGATTTTATTACCAAAATTTCTTATTCATGACTCAAAAGCGGCGTTCGTGTGTGGTCCTTTTTCAACTTTAAACATCAGGTTACCATACATATATTATATTTTTTATATCTAAAGTTAGTCTACCCAACACTGTTTATGACGGTAGTGCCAACGAGGTTTTTTATACCTATCAATTGCTCCTCGTGATTTAAATATAAATTTTTATGCTGCTATTGCCTGAAATTTTTTTAAATCTTCCAGTATATTACGCACACAAAGTGGTATTTTTAAAAGGTTTCCTCTGTACCTTACCGTGTGCTGGTGCCTAATTCATTTAATTTGATATATGACTGCATAGTTTTTGTTTACTTAAATTGCACTTTTTTCAGTGCAAGATAGTGACGAAATGCAAAAAAAATATTCTATTTAATTTAATTTATGTCTGCACTGTTCTTGTTTACTTAAAATTGCCTTTTTAAGTTACTTCGGAATATTAATTTAAGTAAAAAATCTTCCAAATACTAAATCTCTTGATTGCAATGGAAAAAAAATTAGAAAAAAATTATTTTCACTTGAACTTTTACTTTTAAGTAATTTCAGGACAATGTTTATTTCGTTCTGTTGTTTTATTACTAGTCTATCGTACATTTTCTCCCTATACCAGAGCATTGAACCATTGAAGCATGAATATTATTGCAATACGTTATTGAAAATAAATTAACATTTATACAATTAGACAATATTGTGGGTCAATAAAGTAGGTCAAGGAATGTTTTACCAAAATATCTTGCACTGTGAAATTCAATTTAAAATGTCTCCTTCTCCAACCAAGCACATGATTGAATCTATGAATTTAATTCCAGTTTAAATTTACAATAGGAATAATGCCCATTATTAGTTAGCGTTGAATCTAGTATTACACTGTATGATGAAGCACTTAAAGATTGTTATTTACTTACAACCTTTTAATCTCTTCTTCTTCTTCACGGGTGAGATTGCTGGTGTAATTTTGCCTCAAGCACTTAAAAAAAATTTCAAAATCCAATTGTTTTTAAGCTTCGATTGTTTTAGCAGCATTCGCGCTAATGGAGAATACGATTTAAACAAAGGAATGAGGAATTCTATACTCAGAAAATTGAATCACATTTTAACGGTGGGAACTCAATTAAAAATTGTCGACCTGTAAATTTCTGTCATCATGTTTCACGCGTCCATTCGTGTATAAGATGAGACAAAACCTTAACGTTTATAAATCAAACCACTTTTTGGAACTTAAGTATTTTGAAAAGAAAGAAGATATGGATAATATACACATGACTGACTGCATTAAATAAGCCATATGATGAAATTTAAATACATGTACGGAGATATGGACATATGAACATATGAAGTTTTATAAACAGTATTAGGGCATATACTGTACATGTATAAATGTACAGGTACAAATAGGTCCATTTGTGGACAGTTGATGGTTAAACCATATATGGAATTGTAGAATTGATTGTCCACTAGGTTCTGCGTTTTTTTATAATTTTAAAATGTCCCGTTTATTTATATAAAAAAATAAACTTGAAAAAAAAGCGAAACATTTATTTCAGGTTTAATTTTTTATATAGATACACTGGACGTTATGAAATTATACAAAATAACACAGAGCCTAGAGGACAACCAATTCTACACTGGGAAAAATTAATTTAGCAATTATAACAAGTATTTGGCACAAAAATGTGAGAGTAATATTTTGTATTCCATGTCCTGATTTGTCTCTACCTTCGTCAACAGTAGTTCATGGAGATTGGCCATGATCTCTGACCCCCTACTCCCTTCCCCTTTCGGCCTAAATTACGCGATTCATTTCGTGGTTCGACCAACCAGAAACTCATGCCAGAATTCGCCAAAAATCGGAGTATAAATATTAATACAGGAGACCGAAACAATGCTAAGTTATTCTATTGTAGCAACGCTTCTGGTCGTTGTTTTATCCATAAACAGCGGCCATTAAGCCTTCCCAATGGACCAGGGCTTACATGGGCGAATCTGTCTATGCGTTTCATAAGTCGGTCGAGTGATTGAATTTGTGATTTATGGGATTTGAAGGGATTTTGGACAATACCGTGACGTACAGCCCCCCCTCCTTCCCATATGCCCCTGTTTAGCTGCCCATATGGGCTATAATCAATTGTCATTACAGCCAGGCTCCTCATGAATCCATGATCCTGTTTATTAAAAATGCCCTATCAGGTTGGATCCCCCCTTGCCCCCCTTGGCATCCCCTCACCAGTCACCCCTGTACGACTCAATCCTTCGTCAGCTCCCCCTATGGTTGCTTCGATTATTCAATGGATGTTTGGAAGCCCCTGAGAATTGGCGCTACTCACTGTTTTGATTGCTTATTTAAGCAAAGCATCCATCGGAGTAAACCACTCCATTGAACCGGATTAAGAAGCATTGAGGGAGGGATTAGGCGACGCAATGAAACCTCTTCAAGAGGCCAAATCTAGCCATTCAATCAAGGTTTTGGCAAATATGAAATAAATGCGGCACCCCTATCCATGCGCATGGGGGAGGAATGGCGGATATGAGGGGGGTGGGGGGGAAGGAGTGTAAGGGCACGTGCCAGAAATTCCAGTAATTTGTTGGGTCACGTCACATGACCGGAAATGCTAAAGCCATTTTGGCTTACCTAATTTTCCCGTTACAATAGACATCGGTGAAGCCTGAGTTGAAAACAAATATGGCCACATATGGAGTTATGCATGCCATAATTGATATCATCGTACATGGTGACTGTAGATAAAGACATAACTGCACACTTGGCCATATATGGGAAATATTCCATTTTCTGCAAGTGATGATCTCATTACTGCTCATTAAGTTAATTTATTATATTTTCCAGGTATGGAGATATAGATTTATATGTATGTTTGTCCATATCTGTAAATATGTCAACATGAATGATCATTGGCCTACAGTATGTAAGAATCCGTAACATTGAAGGATAAATAGGGACGTGTGTGGATATTAAATGACTATATAGGTCCTCCGACCAAAAGTTGTAATTGCTCAAAAATAAGAAGTAATTTCATTTGACATTAAGTTTTGGATGATCTCCATGCATAGAAAATTTCTTATTTCTATATCTTAAAAGAAAATTTATTGGAATCTTAATGTGTGTGGGCTTGTACTGTTAAAGTCACTAACTTTAACACTACACTATTGGAGTTTCAACTTATATAAAAATACTGCACAAAGCCTATAATGTATTTTTTCTCATTTTCTTCCGAAAGATTCTAATAAACTTGGTATTTTTAGTCGACCATGTCATGTACAGTATTTGTTTTAGTTGCACATACAGTATACAGTAAATGTATGCAACCGTGACAATGACGAATTCTGCTCTAGTGGACGCACAGCCAGTGAAATTAATTATGCCCTTAATTGATGATTAATGAGGTTTGCATCTGATGTGGAAAATTGAAATTATTCCCTTCTCTGAAATGCAGTTTTCGCGTTTCGCCGATTTGACAACTTAATTAATTATTGACATCGAAAGAATGTTTCATTTATCTTTATCTTCTCAGTGTATAGGGTGAATGTTTTTAGGTTTTCGTTATCTATAATATAATCACATAGTTCTTACGTATTTACATAATTTTTCGCTAGAAATTGCCGCTGAAAATTCGCTAGAAAATTAACCATTCATTGCACAAACTATAGGCTATAGTATGTCTACTTTTTATGGCATAAAATGTGCACTGTTGATTAGAATAAATGGTATCACAACCAAAATGATAATTATTTTTGAGATTTTCTGGAAAAGGTGCGATACATTTATTATGCTACTTGATTTTATGCGTATATAAATTTAATTTCAATAAGGCATCAGAATAAAAATGCATTATAGCTTAATTAGAACTTAAATATTCATTTTAATACACGAGCTTTTTATGTTCTATAACATCAACAATATGTGCAAAACAATCTTCAAGATCTGAGAAGAAATAATTATGATTAACTATAGAAATATACAATATTGGAAAAATGATCACTAACTATTTCGCCTATATTAATAATGCATGTAATTATTTCTAAAAATTCACTTTAATGTTTTGAAATTTATTTAGATTTTCGGTTTACAGCCCACGTATCTCATTTTCTTTACCAAATTTGTTTTATATCAGATAGGACTACACTGATCGTAATACACATTTATTTTGCTATAAGTCATACCGTTTAGGACCTACCATATATTTTTGCCCGGTGTATGCATGGCACTGAACACAGATGGCGCCACATTCGCTATCGAAAATCCACCTACATGCGTTGACCTACTCCGCTCTTGCACCTCGTTTTTTTTTATCAGGATTAACACGTTTTATCCCAAACGAAATTAATTCGCCCTTCGCATCGATTATACCATTATTGCTCATTTTCATTCCTGTCACTTTTTTTTGCACGCCTGTCTGCAGCTAGGCGTTTTACGTCTTCATTTGGCCGAATGTGAAAACAGTGGGTCATGGTGAAAAGTGGACCTGCCATTGAGGGGGTGTGTGCATCCCCTTACCCATCCCCTACATCGGGAACGAATGCAAATTCGGATACAACGAAATGCATCGGATGGGGGGATCGATGATGTACGAACTAGCCTGGATAATGTATTCATCGAGGGTCCCCCTGGCGTCCAACCCCCCTAACCGAAACGCCACATGAATTTTAAAAGGGGGCTCAAGCCCACGTATTTTGCCGAGCTTAATTATTTTTGGGAGGCGATGAATGAACCCGAGGTGCGTTTCGGGGCTTTAGGGGGCCCCCTATGCTAATCTGGAAACCCCTCGAACATAAATATTAAAGGCGTACTCCTCTTCGTAAGTGCCCACACGTGTGTGTGCACATGTTATTTGTGGCTCTTCTTTGCTAAGGGCTTTAAGCCTCGTTTTGGTTACATCTGAATTAAGCCCGCTAATCAACTTGTTTGTTTTGCGACGGTATGTATCGATGGGATGACGCCATTGCCCTTATTTATTTCTGGGATTATATCTTTAGGGGGAGAGGGGAGAACCCCACACCCCCCGCATTTCTTCTACCAATTCATGCAATGTTTGCTTAAAAGTTTTGTTTTGCCGCAAGCTTCCTGAACTTGATTTGGGATGTTGGAAAACAGATCGTAATGATATTATTAAATCAGATATTTCCGACAGTTTTGGTTAATAAATTGCGTTAAATTGCGCATGAAAAGATAATCTGGCCCATATATGGAAGTAAATGACTTATTTCATGTTTAGTCAGAGATTGGACTTACATGTATGTCAAGTCATATCCATATATACCCATATGCTGTTTGTATAAGTTCATAAAATCCGTATACGTCCATAAATATTTTTACATTCATTTTTACATTCATTTTTACATTCATTTTTACAAATACGGTCATACGCTGGAAAATATAATACAGTAACTTATTTGAAATTAAACGTTCTATTTATATTCGCATGTAAAGCATTTGGTTGAATGGAGTGAGCAGTAATGAGGTTGTCTTAAGTAGAAAATCGAATCTTTTACATGTATGGACTTAAGCGTGGCCATATATGGCTCATACATGGTCAGTTTTGGCATATTGGTTTATAACCCATGGCCATATTCACCTTTTCCGCTTGGATGTTGCAGTATTTCTAGAAAATAAACATTGACACTATTTCAAAAAAGAATTATAAAAAGCCGCTGATTATAACATTAAAATTACTTTTGTTTTATTATTAATAATAATAAATTATTTTCCATTGAATTCCGTTTAAACTTGTATATAAATTTAGTTTTAGTACAACAAAATTAATGGCAAGGAAATTTTTAATGACAGTATAAGCACAAGTTACTGTAGTTATGAAAAGATTGATTTTCGGTATTTATAGCATTGCTTTTGGGTTCAAATTAAAATATTTCGATGCTAGTTTATGTAATGTGAGAACATATTTTCTTGTTTAGAATGCATACAATTTAGAAAATGTCCCTAGTATTTTAGAAATGAGAACATTTAACATGTTGTTTAACTGTATATGGTAAACAATGTTTTACAAATTATATATCTATATATATAAATCATTGTTTTAATTGCCATTTCTGTAGTCTAGAAATGGAAATAATGTATTTTTCATGGTCTAAAGGTGCAATACTTCTGGGCCTTCGAAATACTTCTGTTTTTGTCTTGCCACCCTTAAAAAAAACTGAAAATGCGCTTCAAAAACTGTTTTTTTACGTAATTTATTGACTCGTTTTATATCGATTTATGCGAAACAAAAAACGCAGGCTCGAGCTTGTAAATAATGTGACCGCATTTTGCGTCGGCTTTCTAACGTATGCGATATCTTTCTCGGAGTTTAAAAAATCAATTTTGGCATTTCGTATATACACATGGATGTATAAAAGAGCAATAAGAAAGGAAAAAAACCTTTAGAAGCCCGTATGGACATATTTATAAATATAGGCCTGATAAATACGAACGGCGTACAGTATAGAGAGTGCGCTGTGCTCCTAAATATTTTTTGAAAAAGAAAATGAAAGCAGCTTATATAATCAATCACGAATGCCAGCCCTGTTTATAAACTTTCCCCCAAGTTAGATTTGAAAACTATGTGATTAATCGAATAATCGAAATTGCGTCGCTGAGTCACAGAACAATCGAATTTGGGCTAATGGTCAAGGAATCATGAAGAAATGGACAATAGTTATGTGCATTCCGAAAATAGACTCCTAAGATTTTGTGAAAAACAAATAATTTGTGAAAAACAAATAATGAACATAACATATACTAGTAATATCTATGGTATGAGTTAAGTTAGTGATTATTTGTGTAAATACACTGTCTATGCAGCTTAGAAATAATTTTTAACTAATTTTAAGAAATAATACAGTGGCGAAAAAGGACTTAAAGGTTGAGATAAATAGCTAAGTCACAATAATCCCGTTTTATCTCAAATGAAAAATAATTCACATCTTGAACTCAATTTAAGTGTACTTTAAATGCATTAAAATTCTGTTTTCGTTTCTTCTGGATGATTTAAAACGTATGGTTTTGATTAGCAGTTACATGTATCTGGATATTTCCTTTGAAATGGTAATGTTATGACCATGACCCTTTTCAAATGTTGAAATATTTTCTCCAAGTGAAAAGTTCTATGTAAGTCTATCTAAATTACTTGGCTTATTCTATTGTAGAATAATTTGGGAAAACATGTTAAAAATCATAGAAATTGATTTTTGAAGCAATATTTGCGCAATCAGTTTTTTAAGGGCCCCAAAAATTTCCAAAACAATACCTTGTTAAATTAAGGAAATGATAGCATAATGATACAATTGTAGTTTCCCATGCAAATGTGGTACTGCACTTTGTTAAAGCGGATATCCATTTAATTCGCGGTAAATTTATCCATGAACTTTAAAATATATTTCATAAATTGGTAAATTGAATTTATTTGGAATGTTGTTAAACGGTATTGCCATTTTGACGTCAGTAATATTAAGAATAGAACAGAACAGGAATGAACTAAGCCCTTATGGCAAAGATTATGTATGTAATTTCAAGAACAGTGAAATAGCTATTTGTTTGACAATAAATTATGAGAATGTGAAAAATCAATATCAATATAGGCCTAATAATCTTAAAGACATTTGCAGTTGACTTGCATGCATATAAGGTTATGACATTTAAAACGTCTTCTTCAAACGCAAAGGTTTTTTTTTAAAAGGACTCAAAAGTTTCTAATTTTATACTGCTTTTTATTTTTATTATCGACAAACAAACACATTGTGCCTCTTTCAGCTAACGCCGAATTGTCAGGACTTGAATTCTTCCACATTTCATTGGCCATAAAATCCAAGATGGCGAATTTGTCAGTGCAAATAGGCCTAGTTCGTCATGTATATACATGGCAAAATGTCCTATTCATGAAATGCTTTTGTCTTTTACTCCTATACTAAATGACGTTGGGTTACATTTTCACCCCCTTCCCCCTTGCGCTTCCCTGCAACAAACAATCTATCGGAGGAGGGGGGAGGAAATAAAAGGTCGGAGGTTTCGTAGAATCAATTTTGATAATGGATTTGAATGGGCGATTGCAACGTGCAAGCGAGTCACTTAGTTGGTGCACCGGGAAATATAGAAAAATTGAGAAATTATTGCCATGGAAGCAACGTGGAGATAGACGTATAGAAAAGGGAGCTGCACAAAATAAAACTAAAAGAATAGCCGGTAGTTAAAAATATATATCCTTCTAGACAAATTGAAAAGCAGCATCGTGTTCGGTTTCATATCCCAAATTTCCACTATAGGATCACCACCCCTTAGATGAGCCCCCTGCCCTTAGCTCTTTGCCATCTCCTCCCTCCCTGAAACACAATCTCCATTGTACGGAAAGATTAAGGGGGGGCAAAAAAAAAAGAATAGATGCTCCAGCAGAAGCCATGAAGAATTCATGTAGAAAATTTCTAATATTTTAGACTAGATGAACATGTCGAAAATATATCCGCAATTTTTTTTTGGTTGAAAAATAACGACTGGATAGGAGGGAGGAGATGGGACCTCTCAGCACTCTGCTTCATCTGCTTTTGATATTAATAATCGATGGGAATAATCGCTGTTTGTATTGTTGTTGTGGGTGAGCCATATGGCCTCAAACGTGCAATTCCAAGGTTTTTAGACAGGGAAACAATATGGGGGCAGAAGAAGAAAACGTCTAAGTGGATAAATAATGAAAGAAACGAAAATTTCCAACCAATTACTTTAAATGGATCTCGTTTTTATTGGGCCTTCGCAAAAAAATTACATTGGGCATTAATCTGCGCAGTTTCGATAAGAAATTGCGACTTATCGTCGATCTGATTTGAGAGAATTGAACCCCTCTGGAAGTCCCCAAAATTATACCAGTGTCCATTAAGACCCATTTAATGAAGCGAATGTTGAAGAGAATGTGGAATTACTGTAGGTTAAAACGTAAAATATCTGTGTTGAATTGCATTAAATTTGGGGGAAACGAAACAAAAATATAATATAATAAATATAATATTCCCAAGAATATGTAAAATAATATTTAAAGAGCATATACAAGTCTCTTTTAAAACTTCTTCCAACATTTTGAAAAATGTTGTTACCTCTTGCATGTATATACAGTGTAAGCTATAAATGATGTATTTTGGTCTAATTTGTGGCAAATTGAAGTTATTACCAAATGGTGTTTTTATCTGTACGCTGCCATGTAATGTTGGTATGTGCTTTTATGAATTAAAATTTTCCCAATTTTCTGTGTTACGTACAGTTAAAAGTAAGCTTATCATTGCGGTTCATTTTGTATTTATAAATGTATCATGTTTTTGTTATTTAATGGAACATGCTGGTTGTAACATGTATGTTCCATTAAATGGATTTTACTGGGGACATCTGGAAAACTACATATACCAATTTAACAGAACCATCAATTGCAACATGATGGTGTACAGCCAGGGTTACCAATTAAACTTAACTTTTTTCAAACTAAAACTTTTAAACCAGAAGCAAAATAACGTAAAACACGTTGCGTATGTGTGATTTACATGCACTTGGAATAACTTGGTATGGACTATTTTGTCCCCAAAATACCAGGTGTAAACAAAGCATGCAATATAAACACCAGGTTGTCTTCAGGTACAAGTACTTACAGTCATGGATTTGGGTCACTGATGCCCTTGTAAATGATTGAAACGTGTGCCATTGTGTCCTTGGAAATACATTAAATTAGCATCAGGATAGTGATTGTTTTTGCGCTACAACCCTTTAAATACAAACCGTGTGCTCAAATTGATTACTGTTTGAAATGTTTTAAACTTACCACGTGTTCTCAGGCATTGATTTCACATTACCAAATCATGTAGACTCCTAATTACACATGCATTTCTTGCATGTTGTAAACATGACCTTTATGCCAAACAATGTTGGCCCCGGTCTCCCATTTGTGGGCGCCATCGCAAGGACTTAATGCTGACTTTGAAGAGGGAAAATTGAACATTTAAGTGCACGCTACGTTTAAAGCGAAATATTTTCAAAAAAAAAAGCACACGTGCATTCGCCTTTGATTTATGGATTTAAAATGTTCAGCGATGAAAATTGCTCGCTCTTCCTGCGGTGCCCAGTCCTCTGAATTACAATTTTATCTCCTGCATATGCATTTTAGGTCTCGAGTAATGGGTGTTAACGACAGACGGATATATACACACAACGGTAGAAAATCTAAAAACACGTGTTTTCTCTGTTTATGTTTTCATTTTGGACGGTATAAATAGCACGTTATGGGACTGGAAAAAAACCCCGAGGATCCAGGTGTGTCTTACACTGTATAGACAATTTACATACGCAAATCTTGCTAATATACAATGTAGATCAAAACGGAAATAGGGAAGAAATAGATGAGAATATGAGGTGGTTTTGTAAGAGGCCTTGCATCATTGGCTAATGGTGGTCGTATGTGGGGTTATATATGCCATACCTGACCATGTATAAGCCATATAAATAGGTCCATTTGTAGCCAATTTCTTGACGAACCATATATGGAATATAAGAACATATAAATATGGCCATATAAGTCCATTTGTGGTCATTTTTTTGGAATAACCATGTATGGAAAATGTGGATGCACAGTATATGAACATGGTCCATTTAAGGCCAATTTCTGGTCTAACCATATATGGAACATAACATACATGCATATACATGTATATGAAAATTTTAAGTATAACCATATATGAAATATCTGGACATAGCCTACTTGTTTGTCCATTTGTGGCCAATTTCTGGTATGATCATACATAGAATAAATCAAATACTGTATGTCCAAATATTAACAGTATGTAGGCATTTATCCATATGAATGGACATGTATGGTAATATAGATCCATTTCTGGCAAATTTCGTCAATTTCTACAGAAATTGGGGTTCACAGAAAATGGTCGATTCTTATTGAAAAGAGCGTGTTTTTTTGTCCAAATAAATAGTTGATATAGTTCGATATAAATTCGACTCTTCTGGAATTCCTTTATGGCCTGTCCCTCAATCAACTTGAATCCATAGAATAAAATTAGTGCGAAATTTAAATTCATTTTTTAGATTTGCAGTCTAAATGTTTCTGAAAATGTTCTTTTCTAATGATGGCTCTGCTGATGTTTCTTAAGAAGTACTCTTTCATTGCTTCTGGAAATTCTCTCCGAAAATGCTTGCACAACATTTGCGGAACTGTGTTTAGCGATTGCAAATTTTCTTTTCAAATTCATTAAAAAATTGCATCACCTAATTCGATTTACTTGGCCAAGTTCACTTGTCTCGTCCAGGATGCGTGAAAAACTTCGCCGCATGTAGCAGACAGACGCCCTTAATTGTTTTGCATCCAGACGTCTAAAAGCATCTCCGAATAGAAGAAGCAAAAAGCAATTCCTCTAATGGAAAACTGTTTTGAAAATACAAAATAAGTATTAACGATATCCAGGTTTCACAATGACAATAAGTTTATTTTCGTTCATTCTTTCGTTTTCAATGCGTTAAACAAATAAAACAGAAAAAAAGCAAAATGGCGAATCGTTCACTGAAATTTCCATCATGGCACTAGAGAACTTTGGGCTTATACTGAACAATTTCAAGAAATAGGGTGATTTTCCAAACGAAATTCGGTTGTAAGAGGCCCTTGACGCTGTTTCGGTGGCATTTCAGTTTTCACTTTTAAACCTTTTTTTTTGGAAAAAAATGCACACATGCAAGAAGATATAAGCACATTTACATGTCGAAATACACGGCACATAGAAAAAACACCACTGAACAAATGGTTGTTTAAAGGCAACGAAATTAAAAAAAGATTAAACGAAAAATTGGATGAGGCATGCTGATGAATTATGTAAGGATGTAAAAAAAACTTGTTGAGTGCTACATCTTTTTGGAGCACCCTGTATTTAAGATATAATGTATTATGTAACGGATCGATCGTGAAGTGATTTGAATATTGAGTAATATGTTTTAATTGCTGCTGGATTGAATGGTCACGCATGAAAATATAAACAATGCGAGGAAAATCTTTGAAAAGAAAATTAAAATTGATCAAAAATGTTGCAGATATTCTTGATTTGTTCATTAAATTTGACATTTTTTGCGCCTTTCTTTAGCAGTGTTTATACAGTACTGGCAATGTTATTTTAAAAAAAGTCTGAAAATGTCTTCATAAATCTATACATATTTTCAGTTTTGTACGAAAATAAATCCAATGCCAGAAATGCATCATTGGACACAAAAAACATTATTTTTGGCTTTGTTTCACGCTTTTTTATTTTTCGAATTTCAAACGGAATTTAAAATTTAAGGAAATTACAGTAAAATAGCTATACAAGTATCTAAAAAGTTTTTAAATTATGGAAACGCGCAATAATCGGTTTGTCTAAAAGGAAACATCGAAAGCAGTTTTAAAATACATTTTTGTAAAGTCGATTATCAAAGTTTATAAATTTAAAACAAATGCTCAAAGACGGGACGCATCCAGCTCCGATTGGTTAATCGTCCATGAAACGAGTTTTGATTGGCTGGTTGCATGGGTTCCAATGGGCATTTTAATCAGTGATCATACTAATCGGATTTGGCAAAAAGCACTATGAAATTATCTGTATTTTTAAGTAAATATTGGGCAATTGTTTCCAACATTTCGTGCAGCATTTGTTTGGACATTAATGAAAAAAGCATAAGAACACACTGTTTCTAATTCCTTTTTTTTTGCGACTGAATGAATCGATTTAAATCAGATGTGAATTCACTTTCAAATCTTGCATATAACAAACAAAGCGTTCATAATTAATGGAGGCCAATAACTGGATCCGGTTGCAAGGACGATATCCATTTATCAATTTGAAGAAAAAAATCTCATTGAATTTCAGTTATATCAGACAATGAACTTTGTAGCTAACAAATTGATCTGAATTTTCAATTCGTGGGTAAAACGTATTGATTTATAAGAAAATAGAAAATTGTTTAATCTGAATTAACTATTGATTTAATATGCAATAATGACATTTTTTAGATGTTCAAAGATTATCGTTTTTAAATTTTATTTTAATGCGTTATACTTTTACACGTAGGCTTACATTTCGAGGGGGTATTTTCAGAATTTATTCAGGAATTAAATCTTTTATAATGGCTGAGCTTTGTTATTATAGTCTGTTCAAAACTAGAATATACAGGGAATTCAAATGGATCAATAGAATGAAAGAGCCCGTTTTGGGTTTAATCTTTCCTGTCCCATGACTCATTTTCCATCCCTTGGACATCACGCGATGGCTTTCTCGATGCTGGAAGGCATAATCTATAAGCTGAATACTCTGATTGGTTTTGGCTCAGAGTATTCTAGTTTTAAACAGACTATAGTAGATATTTTTAAAAAATCATACATGTATAGTGTGACTCAAAAGAAAGAAATCATGACTACAATTTTTAACACACACCAGTATGATGCCAAAGTTTGCAGAACAGTATGCTGACAGAAATGTGTTTTACTCAATCCATATAAATTAGAAATTTGATCAATTACAATTGTAATAGACCCCTTGCAAGTGCCGGTAAGCGCCCTTAGCATTGTCTGTAATACTCCATAGATGGCGTTATTGAAGTGGGTCGCTTAATGCTGAACTTTACAAAATTCCCAATTTGGGAGTTTTATTTTTGCTGTATTTATACTGTGTGTGGTGTTTTTGCGAGTGGTCTATTGGTCAACAAAAGCAATTATCACAAATGCGACAAACGTACTGGATAATACGACTTCCTAATGCTGCTTGAAATCCATAAATCCATGAATTATTTTTCGTATTAACTATTTCACTAATGCCTCCAACTTTTTGGTTCGTAAAAGCAAATTTACCGAAATTAATGCGCACCAAAAATTCAGCCATCTCTAGAACCTCAAGTAAAAAGTGGACCACGTTTCGCTCGATTTCTGCTCGAAATATAAACACGCTATCATATATATATATATAATCGTTTTTATACAATTTAGTAAGGGTCGCACGCAGGCTAGATTTCGCCCTGCTGCTAATCCCTGCAATCAACTTTTCTGATTGTTTAAAAAATTTTCTATGTACATTTATTTGTCTCGTCCATATCGAATAAATATTTACATTTCATTTTCGTCCAAATTCCAAACACAATTTTCTCCAAACGCATTTTTTTTCTTTCTAAAGACAATTTTTCCCAAACGCAATTTGGCATTTATTTAAGGTTGGTACGTATTTTTTCTTTGCTTTTGTTATCTTTTTTTAAAAAAAAAATCTTTTTTCGAAACATGACCTGTGACAACATTTACACTAAAAAGGTGTTTGGACAAGTGACGGTAGGGGGAAAGGGAGTTCTGTACACGATGTGGTATTTATAGTTGTTATAAAATGCTCATTTACAATGAATGATGATGGGTAGTGGGAGTTCGGCCAGTGGTCAGTCGCTGCCAGCACTGGACAGGTCTGAGGGGGTGCCTGGGATGCCATGGGACGAAAGGTTGCTCGGAGGCTGTTGCAAACTGCAGCTGTCGTCGTTGCCGAGGTAGGTGAGTTGGCTTTGAGGGGGTAATACGTCCCCATCAGGGTAACCGTGCATCTGTAACAATTAAAAAAATACAATCAGAATGACAGTCTAGTAAGGGAAATGTTTGACTTATTGGGAGCAAAGAATGGCACAAAGACACTAGTTTTTCCCTCAATATTTTTCTGACTTTTTTATAGTCTTCTACCTGTATTTGCACGTTTCCAGGGTTGCACAATATGACTAATAGACTTATTTGTTATTCACGTTACAGACAAGAAGAGATTTGCTATTTATTTTTATTTTTTTTCTGACTATTCAGTCGCGTTTTGTATTGCAGTGGGGGTTTTGTGAAATGCAGAATTTTTTTGCGTTTCGGCCAGTTTACTCCTCTTCGACCCTCCATGCAAAATAATTACTCTCACATTTTTGCTGCAAATTCTTGTTGTAAGTGCCAAATTAATCACGTGTAGAATTGGTCGTTCACCAGGGTCTGCGTTATTTTTTATAAGTTTAAAAGGTCCCGTTTATTTATAAAAAAATTCAAATACTTTGAAAACAATAAGCGATTTCCGGAGGTCGCATAACGTTTTTTTTTTTTAATTATAAATAAACTGCACATTTCCAAATGATAAAAATAGCTCATATCCTAGTGGACGACAGGTTGTTTTGAAATCTTTTTTTTAAATAAATAATCGGGTCATTTTAAAATGACAAACCAAAGCTGAAACCCATGCAAAATTTTATAACAGAATTGAATTGATTTGAATTCGGTACATAGTACATTCAGTATGATAGTAGGACCAGGCTATACTATCATTAAGTGATTACAACTGGTACGCATCATTGATCATTGATAAATTGAATTTCTCTGGAGGAGAATTACATCATTTCTGATGACATACACATTCATAAGGAGTATGCTCAACAAAAAAATCACAATTTTGCTACGAATGGCACCGTTGATAATGAGACTTTAGAAAACTTCCCGAACTGTTTTCAATACTCTGGATACAGGCAGTTGTATTTTTCCTAAATCTGTGGCTCATCTGGGCTGGATATGCACATCAGCCACTGATATGTCATAGTTCTACCTCTGTCAACAGATGGTAGCAACATATCTTTTTTGGCGAAAACGGACTTGGGCCAATTGCAACTTAGAAGGAAGATTTGCCAGGTCATTTAAGTATTTTGTGGTTTATTCTGTAGACTGCTCTTTTAAAACAACAAGAAAAAAGAGAGGCTAACAACTAGATAATCCCGAACTACGGTAAACGAACCCTGACTTCCAGAGCATTTTTCCACCGAGATACCAGCTTCTCTGGCTACAATACACGCAACGTATAATTTTTTCCACTTCTTGTACCACAAGAAGGCATGCATCCTCTCTTCAACTCTTGGCCAGTCCGAGACCCCCTCAAGCGTGAAATTACTTGTTTTGTATCGCACCTGACAGATCGGCAAGTGTAAGTACA
The DNA here is from genome assembly GCA_034700785.1 of Rossiulus vilnensis. Taxonomy (NCBI): domain Eukaryota; kingdom Metazoa; phylum Arthropoda; class Diplopoda; order Julida; family Julidae; genus Rossiulus; species Rossiulus vilnensis. The sequence goes on along the minus strand of JAQIXS010000491.1, from coordinate 2,452 downwards.
GGGTTTTGGCCATCCTTAGGAGGTAGCAGACCGACGTTTGTTGGGCTTTGGAGTGGGGCTGATTCGCGAGGTAAAAAAAAAATCATAAATGAAAAACTCGTTGTTCCCCTTCTTAGATGTGTGACTTAATTAGACAGGTCCCACCCCTCGCATTGGAACAGAAATCAAATGAAATGGAAGAGGCGGAAAATCTGCAGCGGTTTTTAGCCTTGTCATTTTACACCTGAAACGCTCTCTTTCTAGTCAAAATACCGCCACTGCCTTGTGCTGACCGACGTCCATCTTCCATCTAGCTCTCCTCTTACCACCTCCTCTCTCTCTCTTCGTCCTTTTTCATTCGCTTTGGTGGCACTTAGAAAGCCGCCGAAAATGGGCTTCTCCTAAACATCAACCACCAGCCACTTTGATGGCTCAATTATGACGAAATCAGCGTTTGTCTTAGGGGCAGTCCATAAATTGAGTAACGCTATTTTAAGGAATTTTTTTCACCCCTATGTAACGCTTTGTAATAAAAAGCAAACATCCCCATCCCTCTTCATGAGCACTTGCAACTTTAAAAGATACCAATTCTATGCACTGCTGCTCAGGGCTTCTGAGAAAGATTTCATCGTTTTAAATATTGAAAATATGAAGGTCGTAGAGTAAATTTTATAATAACAAAATCATTAATCATTGATTTCGTCCTAGTTTTATACGAAATTGACTTACAAATGATATTGATTAAAGAATCATGGTAGAGAAACATTCTCGAAAGATATTCACAAATAATGAATTTTTCTTGCACTTGTCGAAAATGAAATTCGTAAAGGGATATTAGTTAAGAAAACACCGTAGGCGAACATTTTCGAAAATCAAGACCATAATAAATGGATTTTAGAATAGTGTCATTTACATACACAATTTTATTAAAATGCTCGAAAAGCTCGAAGAAAAATAATTCATTATAAGTGAAATATTGCATCAAATGACAAAAAAAAACACCAACGGTTTTCAAAAACTTAAAATAAATTCCAAATTATAATATACATGTATTAAGATATTAAAATACGCACCAACATGTAACGTGATGTTATGAAAAACACCCTTACCCCTATCTAACGCCTTGTAACAAACCGTAAAGACCCTCACCCCCTTTAGCGTTACGTAATTTATGGACAACCTCTTTGATGGCTCGATTTTGACTAAATCAACGTTTGTCTCACTGAGCATGCGCACATCAGTGCAGCCAACAACCCTAACTGGGCCTGCAGCACAACGTTCAATTTGAAAGCGGCTTTAACGCATAAGTATATGTTATTAACATAAATATCAACAGTTCTGTCATTTGGCCCGAGGCATCGTGTCTTTGAAAACGGATGTTTAAATCGTGAATGTGTATACATCGTCTGCGATGTAATGTGCAACGTGAACCATACATCCCTCCTTCCATCCTGAAGCTGAAGAAGACACACGCAAACTTAAGATATGGCTTCAGGTGGGTAGCGTGTGTGCATATTAGCAAGTTATATGGGATGATGGATACTGGCAATATTTGCATGGGGTGTACGGTCGACTGATAATTTGCTGTAATTGAATTATGGGTCCCTTCTCAGTATTGCAGACGTAATGTATAGGCGGAAGTCATGATTGTGATTAAACGAGATCATTTTTGTCAATTTACAGGTGTCTGTATGATTGCGCGATATGTGATGATAATATATTAGAGAAAAGCAATTTGAACATTAGTCAGAGAAGGTATAATTTGGGACATGCCTCGCACATTATAGTAACAGGTCATAAGGCAATTTTAATGTCTCGACTAATTTACACATGGATGGTTTAAAGCACAGATGTTTCATGTCCATTTCTTCAGTTGTTCAGAATTGCAAAATGAAACTTTTGCTTTCACTTCATGCAACACCTTGATTGTATCAGTATTTATTGCTTGCGTTTTTGTGCTTTATTTATGCGTAATAATTATACACAAAAATTTGTTTTATTAATTTCAATAATTGTGATTTTTATTTTAGATTTATGTGGACGTGAATGAACAAAGAGTTAGAAACAACTCTACAGGTCCGGAATACTATATTTTTGCTCTAATAGATCAGATTTCAATACACTGCACCAGTAAAATAATTACATACAATGCATGTCCATTGCTCTTTTGTACTTAACAATAGCAGTTCTATATTTTCTTTCTAAGTTTGTTTCGACTTACAATATTTGAGCTCAATGTAGCTATGACCTATGTGATTTAGTATATTAGGTTAACTCAATTCATGCAAGAATGGACATAACAATAATTGCGCTTTACACCATCGACATACAGTATATACACGTCCAAAACAAAATCATGTAAATGCTGTCTTAGTCATACTTGCAACATAAAATATGAATGCAGGCCTTATAATACACAACTATTCTCATGTTTGAGCAGTTTTCCTCAGTGGTAGTGTTTACAATATGCGGC